>CAXAKX010000213.1:0-54445 GCA_963969525.1 Ontholestes murinus
CTTGAATTCACAAGCAGAATATCAAGTTCCCTGAAAAAAAAAAAATACCTTTGGCAATGTACCTGGACTTGACGAAAGCATTCGACAGCATAGATCACAGCTTATTACTCAATAAATTATACAGATATGGATTGACGGGTACAGCATATAGTCTAATTAAATCTTATTTAACAAATCGTTTCCAAATGGCTAAAATTGGAACTTTTAAATCAGAACCTTTACTCATAAGAACGGTCATCCCACAAGGAAGTATACTTGGCCCATTGCTTATTAACATATATATTAATTATTATTATTATTAACGGTGGATCAAACTACATGTTTGGTTGAAAGTTATGCGGATGACACAACAAGCCTAGTTAATGGTAAAACTATGATTGAAGTCATAAGCAAAGAAATTACGCATCTTTAAAAACATGGTTTATCGAAAATAAATTTTTGTTAAATAACAAAAAATCAAATGCAATGTTCTTCAAAACAAATAAATCGGCATTTGATGGACCAATGTAAAGTTATTAGGTGTTATAATTGACGAAGAATTGATTTGGAAACAACATGTGGAGTATATTGAAAAAAAGTTGTATACAGTCTATTGCATGATACGGTCGTTAAAAAATATTGTTACCGAGAACATATTGCGATTATTATACCATTCTCTTTTTGAGAGTAAAATGAGATTCGGTTTAATATTTTTTTGGAAATATCGTCCATAGTTACAAGATTTTCTTGTGTCAAAAGCAAGCAGTCCGATTAATTTTAAACTTAGATTATAGGGCTTCGTGTCGTGGAATGTTTAAACGTCTCAACATCCTAACATAATTTAAGTACTCACATAATTATCAAACAAGAAATTATGGTAGTTACGCTTTGCCTGTTCATAGATTGAACAGTACACAAAAAAGTTCTTCATACAGTGCTATGAAACTGTGGAAAAATTTACCTGCAGATATTAAGGAAGCAAGAGACATAAGATTATTTGAATCAAAACTGTACGCATATTTATGTGAAAAAGAACCGTATAGCATGGCAGAGTATGAATCACGCTAAATAATATAGATTTGTAATATATTGTATTGTATATTTATTTTTTATTTCTTCCATATTCCTGTAATTTTGACGGATTACATTTTTGTTACTGTGCGTTGCTTAATTGTATATATGTCATGTAGTGCCAATTATTGTAATAAAGAAAATTATTATTATTATAAGGTCTGGAATCTCTCATAACAATCATACAGCCACGTTCTAAAACAATTAATTGGAAAAAAGTTCAGAAGGAAATCGTGAACAAACAATTTGCAAAATTGACAATAATCTCACACTGACTGGTTTATTTCTTCAAATTTATTATTACTAAGTGCAGGGGAAAGAACATAAAATAACAAACTTCTGGCTAGTTTCCTAAAATAGTTTACTGACAATTTATTTCAGAAGTAATTGTAATTATTATTACTTTTGCTATATTTGGGTGAGATATTCGCTTTTGGACAAATATGAAATTAGAAGAATGTTCCAAAGCTCTCCGTGAACTATTGACAGAGTAAACGTTTTAATCATGAAAGCTCTTTCTTTGTTCAATGTTATTGGCAAATCTGATATATACCTACTAATATCAATCTTTTATATCTTTAAACTGCAAGAACAAAGTTTACTAATAAAAATATATCTTTATCGATTTTTGTTTTAATGATATTATATATTCTGCTATAACAAATTTGGATGTTTCGAGTTATCTAGTTCACACTCAGATCGCAGGTGTGAAATCCTAGTTGCTGTTATAGGATAGCATGTCAAATATTTACCTTGTTAAATAGATTTTCTCGTTTAATATTTTGTGATAATTCAATTGAACATATTTTACTTCAGTAAAAATTGGCATATTTAAATATATGTCTGGGCTGACTCGATTCCTCCTGGATCTGTAAGTTTATGTTAGTCATTGTTTGGCTTTGGAAAATTTAGTGTACACTAACGTTGACCAAAAATATTTCACTTGTGGCGATTACAATATTCCCAACCTAAAATGGGACACTAATGGTATTGTATACAACTCTCTTAACTAATCCGATACTGCCGCACATGCATTACTGGAATCGTATTGTTTCCTTAATTTTAGTCAAGTAACTTACATACAAAATACTCGTAATATATTTTTAGATTTAATTTTCAGTAATATTAATATTATCTGTAGATGATGCGTCTTCCTCTAAATCTACTAATCATCATTTTGCCTATGATATTATTATAAACTGTGCAAATTATTATTTATTATTCCATCTGGCAGATTTTGCAAATCTAAATCTCTTTTTTGTAATTTCCTGAATGATCTAGACTTGGCCGCAGCAGCTCTTTTCTATGATATAGTTTATACCGGCATGGATCAATATATACCAATTAAATTCGTTCCCGATAAAAATGATGAATTCCCTAAATGGGTTAATAAAAAGAGGCACTTGTTAAGTACAAAATAAGTGGATGTTCTGGATCTAGATTGAGTTTGCCAAGGGTGATAAAATCATTGACCAGAGCACTTAGGCCTCACTAGGCCCGTTGAGCCCCCCTGACTGGGACAGCCCTGCGTTGTTCTATCACTCATTTAGCCACCCAAGGTGACGAGCAAAGGACAACACAACGCTTGATGGGTTATCTCTTATGTTGGCCATGTTCGGCCAGAGCTCCCCTAGCATGGACTCTCTCTCGGCGAGAGCCGGGCAGGTGGTTAACACATATTCCACTGCCTCGTCCTCTTCTTCACATGCTCTACATATGGGGGTTTCCACCAGTCCCATAGTAAACAAGTGTTTCCTTAGCTGACAGTAACCCGTAAGGATACCTGTGATAAGACGCAGTTCCCCCCGGGATAGTCGCAAATAATATTCAGCTGTTTTCAGATTGGGTGAGCGTATTGCTTCCTTGGCCTGTCTGCTGCCTGAGTTGTTGTCACAACGTTGTTTTAGCGTCTTGAGAGTATTCTGTTTGAGGATATCAGTGAGGCATTTCGGTGTTGGCGCGATCGGGGGCCCGTCCGTGGTATCACTGAGAACCGATCCAGCTCGCGCCAACTCGTCTGCCTTGCTGTTGCCTTCTTCATTATTGTGTTCCTTGGCCCAGCGCAGCTCAATACTGTTTGATTGTGCTGCTTGTTTCAGGGTGTTGTGACATTCGTTTACTAGTCTAGGGGTGATCTTGTGACCACTCACTGCTAGTATTGCTGCCCTACTGTCTGTAAGGATTTGGATGTTCCTATCACGGATGTCACGGTGTAGGATTTCTTTCGCCCCTTGGATAATGCCAACGATCTCTGCTTGCAGAGTAGTTGTGTGCTTTTCTAGGGGTATAGCTAATGAGAGGTCCATTTGTTGCGAGTAAATTCCCGCCCCGGATTCTCTTTTGGTTTTAGAACCATCGGTGTAAATTCGGAGGGTTTCCCCACCCTCTACACTCCCGTTCCTTTTTATCGATACATTATAGGGTCTATTGAAGACGTAGCAGGGTGGCAAATTGTCCAAGGAAGGGTGTCTTCTTGATAGCCTCCTCTAAAAGGTGACAGTGTCTGTCAGCCCTGCCTCCTTTGTACCAGAGTCCATCTGAGTTTATTCGCAGTGCTGCCGCCGTGGCCATCTCCTTTACGTATAAGTCAAGAGGTTCAAGAGGTGGAAGGCAGAGCATTGCTTCCCTTGCTGCAATGGGTGTTGTTCGCATTGTTCCGGTCATGCTGAGGCATGCTATCCTTTACAACTGAATAAGCTGCTTTGCTGAGGTTTTCTGTCTGGCTCTGGGCCACCAAACCAGTGCTCCATAGATTAGCATTGGTCTTACTACCGCTGTGTACAGCCAAAGTGCTATCTTGGGATTCCCCATATCTGCCTTACAGCCCTCCGGCATTACCAGGGGGAGACGCATGCTTTTTTACATTTCATTTTGAGATGTGGTTCCCACATGTGGTTACCGTCGAGGATCACTCAAAGGTATTTGGCTTCCGACGACAATGTCAACTGGGTGTTGAGGAGCTTAGGAAGCTTTAGCTTACCTTGTTTTCTTATCTTTGTAAAGAGGACCATTTCAGTCTTTGACGGGTTTATGGTCAGAGACTGGTCGTTACTCCAGTGTTCAATTATTTTGAGGGCTTCCTCCATCAAGCTGCATAACACCGTCTCAAATCTGCCTGTTAGCAGGATGGTTATATCATTTGCATATCCTATGGTGTGGAAGCCATTGTCGTTAAGTCGCCGCCGTAGGCTGTCAACAACAATGTTCCACAGGAGTGGTGAGAGCAGTTTCCATTTTTCTGAAGGTCGTTTTATCGAAAGCACCTTCTATGTCAATGAACACGCCCAAGATGGACATGTTGTTGTCCAGAGATCTTTCGATTCGGTCTACAACATTGTGCAGAGCCGACTCCGTTGATCTCCCCTGAGTGTATGCATGTTGGTTAGCGTGGATCGGATTCGTAATCAAAGCCATCTCGCGAATTAATCTTTCGCACAATTTCTCTAACGTTTTCAGGAGAAATGACGTTAGACTAATCGGGCGATGTTATTTGGCTAGTGTATAATCTATACGATCAGGTTTTGGTATGAAGATAACTTTTACTTCTCCCCATAAACTAAGATCGAGCTGTAAACAACTGAATTCTGAACTTTTTCACCGTTATTTTATAAATGTTAAATCTGCAATTAATTTTAAACCAAAATAGTATAGGGCTTATGTTCATGACTTCAATAAAGAAGGTAAGCTTCCAAGTATCATGTATTTCAATGATAATACTGTGATTGTAATACCATTGTTGACCTTTTTGTCAAGTATTTCTCATCGATTTATGTTGCTCCTCGTGTTATGGACAATTATATTACTGGTGCCAAAGAACAGGTACATAACTCCACGAAGTTCCTTCTTGAATACTAAAAAAAATGATCTTTTACACTGGTGAACCATATTTATATTTTATGCTCGAGATCCCTAAATGTAGATATTTTTCCTGACATCTAGACGAGAAGATTTGTGCGTCCGATCTTCAAGACTGGTGAAAGGAAACTTATAAATAATTATCGTTTAGTGTGCTTGCAGTCTATAATTTCGAAATTGCTAGATAAGATTAATTCTCTACTATCACTTTGGATGAGCCGATACAAAATCAGATAGGCATCACGGTTTTTTGTTAGGTAGATCAACAGTAACGAATAAGCTATTGTACCGAGCTTTTCTGTCGCATGCTTTAAAGAAAAATCTTCAAGTTTATGTTGTTTATGTTACATTCGATAGTGAGCTTGGTTTTCATCCGAGTGTTGTGTTGTGGTTAAGTTCTTTTTAATAAATCGGACTCAATGTATTAATTTTGATAATTTTGAATCTTCATATTTCAATGTGACTTCCGGTGTGCCCCAAGGTTCACACTGCGGACCTATTTTTTGTTTGCAATTTATTAACGATATTGTAAAGGTAATTAAGGAATCTGAATGTTTATTATATGCGTACGACAAATACAAAATAATTAGCAATTTAGATGATTGTAATGCACTTCAACTTGATATAAATAGTATAGCCACTATCTTCACGTCTTCTCCTAATGCAATTAAAACTATTTTGCCATAATAAAGGAGTCTTGTGATTTCTGTAGCTTATCCTGTAATATCTTGCCAATTTTTAGAACGTTTGTTGTATAGTATTATTTAGTATTTTTAATAATTAACTTTGTATTTATAAGCTGTAAATGTTTTCGCATTTTTAAATTTTTAGTTAAATTTCTACAACGTCGTAAAGAAAGTTAATACATTTTATTATTATATCCTTATACCTGAACTTTCCTTAAATACTTTCCTAAATTTACGATTTTTTGCACTAACCTCAGAAACCAATTTAAAATGTCTATAAATGCTATAAAAATCCTCACTTACACTAAAAGGGCAAATTTATGTTAACATCGATATATCATCATTATATGAATTAACTAGTTAGAAAACATCAAAGTAGATATTGTAGTGTCTTCGTCATATCGTATAAAAAATCTGTTGAACACTGTTTTTAAAAGTGATACACACCTTACAATTTGATGTTGAATAATACCTAATTAATGTTATTATTATGTTATATTAATATTGCTTTAATTTTGTTTCAGATATTGGCCAACGATACGTTGGCCATAACAGAAAATGGAATCGAACCAGAACCACCGAATACAATTACTATGATGTCAATTTTGCTTGTAGGTAAGTAACCTAATTTATACATTATATAGATGGGCAAACAACCCACACCAGTAATAAAATTTCGCCATTCCAAAGAATCAATATTATTAGATTAGAAAACAATCGGACACTCTTATATCACAAGTCTATCAGATTACACACATTATTAGATGCATAAATTATTATGTAAAATTAATTAATTAAAAATAATCACATTATAATATGATTGATTTCATGAAGTTTTTTATATTAAAGGAAGATGTTTAATTATAAAGTAATTATCAGATACAAATATATGACTATTATTTTTGTTTTTAAGGTTTCTCGGCTATATAAAAGCAACAAAAAAAGTATGAGTGTTGAGGGAAAAAATTAATTAAAATTTCGAAAACAAACATACTCGCTCGATTGTATTATATACCTTTTGGATCTTACATATTTATATTTTTAACCCTCTATATTATTTGCAATTAACACTTAAACTTGATCGATTTAAAAAACTTCAATTTTACGCTATTTCACACGAATACCTAGAGAGCGGATAAAAAAGCTTAAAAAATGTGAAAAAAAGCACTTAAAAAGGCACAAAATTTAGAGAAAAAAAGCATTAAAAAAGCATAAAAACAGGAAAAAAGCATAAAAACACGAAAAAAGCACTAAAAAGGCATTAAAATGCACAAAATTTAGAGAAAAAAAACACGAAAAAAGCACTAAAGAAAACTATAATTTCTTGATATGTTACACGTTTATCAACATATTTTACAAAGAAATTTGGCTTAAAACTAAAATAAACATACTTTCTTTACGCAATATATAATATCATGTAAGTATTTAAAAATTAAATTGTAATTTTGTATACATTTCAAAATAACTAAAATCTATTCATAAAAACAGTAGATCATTAAATGTTTTTCTAAGGGTTTAATTGTAAAAATGATTACTTCTGACGCTCAATAAATTTTGGAAAGTAGAAAAGCTTCTCTTTATTTTAAATTATAGCTGGATCCATTTGAAAATTGCCATTCAAAATCAAGTTTAATTTATTTAATATTAAAAATCCTTCATTTTCAACGAATACTTCTTTCGATATTATTTTGATTTCTTGGCCAATGCATGCAGGTATTTTCTAAAATGAATCTGCTTTTATAAAGATTTGATTGTGTTGCTCACAAAATTTAAACGCGATTTTATGTAACTCAATTATTTTGAAGGAAGATCTTCTTTCTTAAGAACTGTTTAACAGTCTTTAATTTATTTGCTTGTCGTTTCGGGAAAGTTGTATATAACCTTATTAAATTCTTCAAAATTGTTCGCATAGTACATTGTAGCATATAGCCAAATTCCCCATTTTGTTAGCACTGGTTTATGGGGCAGTCAGATATCAGATAATGACTTCTTGAATAATTGTACTCACAGAAGAATATAAGAACTATTTTTCCATATTTAATTAAATCTACAAATGGAAATTTCATTCTTATAGTTTCAGAAATTCGTTTCTATTCATGTGCTAAACTTGTACAATGCACAAAATGCATTATTAGTAAAATTTTGTAACTTGTGATTGTCTACGGCAAAAATAAGCTTGTCAGTCCATTATTTATGAATTTTGCTATAATGTTATTATCAGTTTTCTTCAATTCTTTTGTATATATCAAAATACTGTTGGTCGGATGTCTTCATGTTAAACTCATATTATTAAATTAAACAAGTCTGTGGTTTCATCCACACCAAACCACATATAATTATTGTTAATAATATCTTTAATTTTTTGTATGGTTTCATAGTATCTAAGAGCTACATAATTTTTTCTCGGGAATGCGTATTTTACAATATTTTCCCAAGAAAGATTTAAATGCATTATTTTGTAATTTTCTTAAAGGGATATTAGAATGTAAAAGTATTTTGCACAAATGTGAATTTAATTGAAGATGATGCTAAAGATTGTGAAATTGTGCTGTTTTGTTAGTTCAGCTTTGAACTTTTTCAAACGTTCTTGACGTAGTGTTGTTATAACATGTTTTACATACAAGTCTTGACTAGTTAGGATGCAGTTGGGAACTAAAATAAGACTTACTATTTTTAAACATGCCTTAAAAAATAATGTATAATTTTCACTTATTAATTCTGGATAGCCTCTAATTAATTCTTGTATTGTGGTTTTCACCTTTTGCATTATGGGTTAAATATACATGTGAATTATATAATATAATTTATCTGTGATTCCCCAGGTTAATACGATTCACGCATATAGTAATTTTTGATAAATAAGCAAAGTTTTTGGAATGTCAATTCAATAGTTTATGAATGCGAGTTTGAATATGAAAATTAACGAAAACGGTAAATATGCGCCAGTCGTCCCATCGGTACTTTTGCCGAGAGAAGGAAATTGATACGGTTGCAGAACAGCTGATTATTAGCTATCACTTAAATTTGTTTACATTTAATACTGACTGGGGCCCCTATTTATTTTTTAACGACGTTTACATCCGGAATATCATAGGTGTGATTCCTATGAAGCGTTCGTCTGTATTATCTGAATAATGAAACGGTCTATTATATCTACTTATTTATAAACGAATCCATTGTAAATTGGTAATTTATACTAATATTTATTAATAATAAAATTCATTATAATTATTGTATCATATTATGAAGATTTTTAACAATTATGTTGTCAAAAGACACGAAGAAAATATGTAATACAAATATAATCTATAAATGATGGGATACAGATTTTTACGAAAATTCTCTATATTAGCACATTAATTTAATATCAGCGTGAAATTATTATTAAATGTTTTTTAAATGTTTAAGAAAATGCTCCAAATAAGCATCAAAATCTAAAAAAAGCATGAAAATAAGCATAAAAAGTCAAAATAAGCACAAAAAGTCAAAATAAGCAAAAAAGCCCAAAAAAACTTAGCGCTAAGTAATCACATTCTTCAAGATTCGTATAGATATTAAGAAATTTTTTCGATGCTATTAATATTATGGATAAGCATAATGCTAGAAATCCGCTCTCTACCTATAACCCCTCCTAATACAATACAATAAAAGTCAACCGAAAATATTTAATTATGAAAACCCCAAATTTGCCTAACAGTTAATTTCTGAATTATATACACGGAAGTAGATTTTAGAATTCAATTAGGGTATTAACTGGGCGTAAAAATTGAGCAATTTATATGATAATTTTCTTTTACCTTTTGATGTTTTTTTTTTTTTACTCGGACGCGGTTACCTACTGCTGTATTGATTCGAAAGGAGAGTAAAAACTTAACCAACCACGGTAACTTAATCAACGCTACGCGAGGCTACTAATTATAGAAAACGTGAGATGAGAAGGGATTTGTTTGCATTTTCCATTTAACTGGAAATGTTTATGCCCGCAACATAAACATCTTTAATTACTTGAAAGGTTTAATGATTCCATTTCCGTTTGAAATTATATATACTAGGAAATCTTATTGCTCTCTTAAATAAAAAAAAATATTATAATTTAAAAAATACGAAAATCTAAAACGCTCTTGCCAAGCCTACAAAACAAATCACATATTGAAACAACTCCTTTCTTGGCTAAAACCTCGACATATATTGAATTATATAAAAGTAATTTGAGTGTTACAAATAGGACAGCTATCAAAGCAACACTAGTTTATTTCTCTGAAATAAACTATAGAGTCAGTTTTTAACTTCTCATTTCATTTATTTTAGTAACTGTTTATATTTCAATTCAATTTTATATTAAACCTGCACTAATGGAAACATGTGTCTGCAGATGTTCATGGTTAGATTATTTAATTACCTTTTCTAGTTTATTATAATTGAAACAGCGAAAATTCACTTCTTTTTCTCACATTGCGAGTATATTCAATTACAAACTGTTTAACGTATATTTAATTAATTTTTTAAGTCTATTTGACAGAAAAAATAATAATAAGTAATAAATATTCACTTTGAAAACTGAACTCGATTTAATGAATAAATCGGGAATTAATAAATTAAAAACGTGCAGCAACGTTGGTACCGGTCAGATGTTGGATGGGTAACCGGTACCATTCACCATTGGTATACAATTAATGGTGCTTTAGAGTATAAGGGGCGATCCTTTAAAGTCACGAGCTCATTTTCACAGACACAAATCACACGGCGGAAAGACCACGTGGCCGATGGCCAAATACTACTACTAATACTACTAGTACTAAATTAACTTGTTCTCAAAGTAAAATCTTGTACATAGGCCAATATGTAAACTTAGTTACTATTATATTACACATGTAAAAATATTTTTAGTCAAATTACATAAATATGTGAATTATACAAATTTTATTTACATAGAAATTCATCATGATTTAGTTTTTTTTAAAGGTTGTTTAAAAAATAATTGGTTTTCTTCATTTTGATAATTGAAACTGTAACCTGAAATAAACGCCATCAGATCTAAGAATGAATTCTAAAATTGCTCACTGTAGACGATAATCCGAATATATCTCAACTCTTCTCATTTTTATTTTTAAGAGAAATATTACAAAATGTAATATTTGCCATGTTTATTATTTAAAAGAATAATAATAATAATAATCATAATCATAATAGTATCAGTAGTAGTAGGCTATCGACCACGTGATCCTTCCGCTGTGTTATTTGTATAAATGTCTGTGTGTGAATGAGTTTTTTAATTTAAAGGATAATAATATCCTTTATTATCCAACAGACAATAACATAATACATAATAATAATATAGGCAATTAATGCCATACAATAAATGTAAATTTAAATTAGATAAATAACATAGACACGTACAGATTTATACAATTTAACAAATACATGATTTATTCCATAATCAAGGATACATTAGATTTAAAATTGCTGAGTCTAGGATAAAAATATCAGCACGGTTTTGAAAATCCTGGTAAGATTATACATTTTATACAGGGGTGAATTAAAATGATGAATCGTATTAGGCGTAATGTATAAAAAAGTGTATGAATTACGGGAACATTATATAGGTACCTGAAATAAAAGCTTTTCTGCATGATTTTGATCATCAACTCTGTTGTTAATGAGTATATAGAGATTGCAGATTGAAAGAAATTTATGTTTGCGGGTTACTGACCACACATTAAACTCAATAAGTACGCCGATGGATGATATTCATCTATATGGATAAATTCCGTGTTTTTTGTAAAATAAATATTTTAAAATATTTTTCTGTACGCAAATTTACACTTTTTTGTCCAATTATACAGAGGTATTAAAAATGTATTTTGTATACATAAAAAAAAATTCTATGTAAATTTTATACTTGCGTTAACTTGTAAACTTTCATTCACCTGAAGAAGCAATAAATTTGAAAAAAAATTGTAGTAAAAATAAACACACAATTTTGAAAATGTGAAATATTTACAACTTTAATATACAAAAGATGTGGATGAAGTTTCTCAATTTCTGTACTCTGGACTGTACAAAAATTTAGATGCGAATGTTCCAAAATACCTCTGTAAATTAAGTAATCTCAAGAAAGTTGTTCGTCCGTGGTTTCATCTGGAACTGGTTTGTGATATCGAATGGAAACATAATCTTCGGGCTAAATATTTACCAACAAAAAATGAAATCTTTCGGTTGAAAGATCAATGAAGACTGATCCGACGAAATTTTGGAATATATCCATTCAATCAAAAATATCACTCCTATTCCTAGTAATATGGAAACAGATAATGCCACCCACTCCCGTCCTAATGATATTGTGAATGCGTTCGCGAATGATTTTAAATTTACCTCAAATAGTCATAACGCCACAAATTCTACTGTGTATGATGTAATGACTTTATTTTATATTTCTGAGTCAGATGTTCTTCAACAGCTTAAACGAATTAAACCTAAGATGCCACCTGGTTCAGACGGTATATCATATGTCTTATTAAAGAATTTGCTGTTAAGTTACAACGTTACAGACTTCGCCAGTGTCACTAGTGAATTTTCGTGCATACTCAGGGGATGGAGTACCGGAACCTATGCACGTTGTTCGTTGACAGCAGCTACGCCGTGGATAACCCTTCCAAGAAGGGCGTTCTCTACCTACTACCTCCACACGAGAGGTAATCTTTTGATTCGGATTTACGACCCGAATCAAAACCGAAGCTCCCATACGAGAAGCTCAACAACAATCAACTTCTACAACACTACAAAGACGACCTCCACCTGGTCCGACGACAAGATTCGGATTTACGACCCGAGTCAAATATACCCTTCCGCACGAGAAGCATCTCACTTCCACAACACTTCGAAGACGAATCAGAACCACTGCAAGGCAGACTTACAACCCGTTGTGGACTTCTACGACGTTACTAGCGGATTTTTGTGTATACTCTGGGGATCGAGTACCGAAGTTCCTGCACGATACTCGTTTAAGTAAGACCTACTACTCCGTGACCGAAAAACCTCCGGACGAGAAGTTACTACTATTAATACGGATTTACGACCCATAACAAACCAGCTTCGATACGAGAAGTAAACGCCACGTCTTCACCACCGAGGAATACTACCTCCAAGTCTAACATCAAGTAGAAGACAACTTTACTCAAGCAACATTTCATTACAGATCAGTACACCCTGAAGCAACAAGCATTAGGCAAAGATTTGACAAAAATACTGAACGAACTAACAAAATCGAACATCACCAGGCAAAAACTAGAAGTAGCACAAACAGAATTGGACGCTGTGTGGTAAAAGATTAAAAACAACGACAAACTTTGCAAGAAGTTAAACAAACACATAAGTACCACAAAGAAGATTATTACACAAAACTACAAAACAAATATGAAGAAGTGCTCCACAATCGGGCAACCGTGTTCGTCGATCCATCACAATCCTTCTAAGGAATAACTCACGAAACCTCCACACAGCAATCATAGGTTATAACAATTTAGTATCCAGCTTCATTGAACTTCTTGACCAAGCAAAGCAAGTAGCCACAATATCACAAGATGAAGCCGATATATGGATACACTAAATCGAAGTATACAAGAAGACATTTACCTTGTTGAATGCCAACTTGTCGATAAGCACCACCAACCGCAACACCCTATTATTTCAAAACATAAAGGTGAAGAGACATATGCGTCCCAATATTGCACTAGTCCAAACAATATCCGGAACCGCTAGATTATATCCTTCCGTCCCACAACTCATAGACCATATTCCAATGACATGTAACAATTATTCAACTGCATGGAAAACACTTAAACGTCGGTAGGACAACAAACGACTTATCATTGCTCAACTAGAGAAAAAGTTTATGGGTCAGCCAATCTACAAAACCGATTCTCCAGGCCAACGTAAGAGCCTCCACGATACCAACAAAAATCAGACAGAACGATCTCCAGTAGTCTGCATGATTGCCAAAACAGGAGATGAAACTAAACCCGAAGAATCCTTAACTACAGAATTAAAAGTAGAAGAATACATGAGTGTAGATGCTAAAACCAAAGACGAAAAACACCAGGAAACTAAAGTGGAGGAAATAAAAACAAATGATAAAGTAATTGAAGATAAAATGGCAACAGATGTAGAAATAAAATCAGATATTAAAGAAGTAACGGCTGAAGTTACAGTTAATAAAACAGAAACAGATGCAGAAATGGACAAAAAGTGATTCGAAGGAAGAGAATATGGTAACTGATTCTTCAAACATTGTTGTGGAAAGTCAGGAAACCAAAGTGGAAAAACCAACCACAGAGAGTAAGATAGAGTAAATGAATATAGATGAAAAAATGAGCACAGATGAAGTTGAAGAAAAACAATAGACAATGAAAAACGTACATAAGTTGCTAAAGTAGAAGAAACGATATCAGTTGCTCAAAAGGAACAAACCTCAAAAGATGCTAAAATTGAAGAAATGGTAACGGGTGCTAAAGTGGAAGAAACAACCGAAACAAAAATGGAAGAAACAACAGAAACTAAAATGGAGGATACGATAACAGATACTTAACTGGTACAATCAAAAAATGCCAAAACAAATAAAGAATGAAAAAAATATGCTGTAATGGAACAAACAACAAAAGATTCTGAAATGAAAGAGACGACGATAGACGCTAAAAGTAGCTGAAGTAGAAGAAACATTGAAAGGTGCTAAAGTAGAAGAAACGACAAAAGTTGCTAAAGCAGAAGAAACAACAAAAGATGCTAAAGTAGAAGTCAATTACAAAAACCTGCAATATATAGAAGCAGATAATTTAGTATTCCTTAAAATAGTTGCTCACGCAATTAATAAGAGTAATGCACTTCCAGCGCACCTTGTTATCAAAACCACGAAAAAAAAACAATGGCCATTAAGAACAGAACACACATTACTGCAGTTGGGCACTTCCCTCTCATCAATACCACGCAATATAAAGTGATGGAATGGACCAGTACGGCGTTCAATGTTACCAAAGAGAACTATTTGACATTAGACACCACTAGTGGAATTATAGATGTGATTTACAACCTGTGATTTACAACAACTACACAGAACGCAGCACATCAAAGAAAATACACGCATTTGCAGCCCAGCACCAATAAAGAAATTAGATTTCCGAAGAAATTGTACAGTCGAAGCTGTACACCAAAATAATGAACCATGCCCACACAAAATAATAAAACATTCGTTGTCATCCCTCATATGGACATACATATACCTAAGTGATAACAGCATTCATAGTCACCGCGTCCAGTATAGGAGGGACTTTTTTGTACATCAGACGTTATCAACCAAGGGTATTTACACTGATTTAGAGAACTTCTAATCGGTAGCAGTAAAATTAACGTCAAATTTTAAGTCAATTTGATTAATTTATACCTACATTCTTCAAACCTCATGTTGATATTTTGAACTAATTTTCCGATGAGATGGATTTTATTATTAGTGACCATGACTATACCATTATTATGGGTGATTTTAATATAGTTGAATATTTTCTTACAGTTTCATGACTTGAAACAATTAAACTTAATCCCGAATTGTCTGAATAGATTATTGGATCTAATTATTATCACCAATAACTTAAGTTCTGATATTCAAAGAGACTTTGAACCGTTTGTACTAGAGGATAACTACCACCCATCACTGCATTTGGATCTTGTTTTCAAATCGTGTAAAGCTCCTAAATTTCAGATTTCCAGTCAATATTGTTATAACTTTAAGCTACCGATTCATCAGACTCTTGTATTAAAGGTATGCGATCGGATGAATAACATTTTTCTACAGCAAACATAACACCACCGCCTATTTTGTTTGACCTGTCATTACAATAAACGTTGTATGAGTTAGAAAAAAGTTCAGAATCATTAACTCCAGCCATTAACCCGGTTTCAGTAATATATATAATATTATGATCACGGATATTATTAAAGAAGTCAATAGAAGAAGAAGAATGACACCTTCAGATATCTTATTCCAAGATGTCACCCTATTTAGTAAAAGTTTGTTAGTTAGTTGTTTTCTATGACTCCTTCGAAAAATTTATAACTTTTTACAAATACTTAGGACAGAAATGTTACGTTTTTGGAGCATTGAGTTCTCTATAAAATCATCTCTCCTTAATTTAGTAGCTAAGAAATGTCAATCATGAATTAGATAATACTAAATTTATTATAATTTAAGTTGAAGGGTATATTAGTATTCAAAGGCGTAGATTTCAACAATAATAAGATATGTATTAATGGATCATATGTGCAAAGAACTATTTCGAAAAATAATAGCATAAAACGTTCCACAATCGGCGAGTCCAGGCGGCTTGGACTGCTTGAGAAGGCTTGAGACTCAAGAAAACTTGAGACTGCAAGTCATTGTTTAAGAATGCTTTCTGTGGCGATTAGACAGTACTCGGTGCTAATGGTTAGGCCAAAACTGTAATTAGTTTATTTTTGATGCAAGAAGAGGAAATCCATCATGGATAACGTTCTAATAGGATGGTATCAGTCTTACCAACTAAAACTCAACTACAAAGATCTATCATTCTCTCCAATATCATAGGATGTCTCTAGTCCGAGACACAATATCACTAGATGAATTATTCGTTTGGCCGTTCGTCCTCTGTGACGTTCACCTCGAATTGGAACAGCGTTACTGAGCAGATTATGGTGGCTCAAGGAAATTACTGATCCAATTGGTTGCCAGTTAGAATATTTTTGGGCCTCCAATGTTTTTTATTAGCATCGTATTTGCATATAAAGCACAACATTAAAAACGTATTAATCCCATATAGGATCTGAATAGGTGAGCTGCGACCTAATGATCAATTTATATAAATTAGCCATGGGTTTTGTAGGCTACCTTTGAATTAGAATTTATCTAAGGCCATAGCTTTGACAGTAATACTTTTTCCTTACGAATGGTATAGGAAATGGTTTTCAAGCAGTTTAGATGCTGGTCGAAAATCAGATCGAGGTATTTAACCTTATCATTTCGTAAAAAAATTCAGGAAACTCGATTGCTCTTGGTCTACACTTGCTAAAGTGCACAATAAAAATAGTAAAATCAGATAAGAGGAAAATACAGGAAAGAAAGGAAAATAAATGCAAATTGTAGAACAAAACAGAGACAGGCGACAAGAAAACAGAAAGAGAAGGTATAGAGGAATTGAAAGAAATTATGAAGGAGATGATGGCAGAGATAAAAAATGGCAAAATTATTAAGAGATGAAACAAAAGAAATTAGGCGGGAGATGAATAGGAAAGAGGATACATGGGAGCAATATAAAAAAGAAATGGAAAAGAGATACGAAAAATTAGAGAACAGAATAGAAAATATGGAGAAAGATAAGAGAAGAAACAACATCGTGATAGAAGGACATAATATAAGGGAAGAGAACATAAAGAATGGAGTAGAAAAGTTCTGCAAGGAAACACTACAAGTAGAAGAAAAGTAGTCAAAGCTAATAAATTGGAAAAGGGAAAAGGAGTCCAGATGATGGTAGCGGAAATTAAATCTAGAGGAAAAAAGAAGAAATAATGAAAGCCAAGAGCAGTAAATTGAAGAACACAAAAATATAAATATAGACAACGATATGACCATATAGCAACAGAGAGAGAAATACAAAGAAAAATTAGAAGTATAGCCAGAGAGGAAAGAGACAAAGGTAACAGAATAAGGGTAGGCTACAGGAAAATAATAATAAAAGGGGAACAATTCAACTGGAATGAACAAGGGTTTAGTAGTGGGGAGCCAGGTAAATAGACCAAGAAACTAGATATAAATAAAATAAGGAAAACACAAACAAAAATTGAAACAAATGCAAGAGACCCAAAAAGTATAAAAGATAAATACAGAATAGCAACTTGGAATATATATATATACATGGCAAAGTGGAAGAGTTGGAAAAGGAGTTCGAAAGAATGGATGCAGAGATACTCGCAATAACAAAGACAAAAAGAAATGGAAACGAATGTACACAACCAATAACAAACACAAAATAATATATAGTGGGCTAAAAAGGAATAAAAGGGCAGCTGAAGGAGTAGGTTGCATTATACATAGAGACATAGAAAACCAAATAGAAACATGGCAAGAAATATCGTCAAAAATATTAACAGTAACATTAAAAGGAAACAACAGAGTCAGAACAATAATTATAGTATATGGACCAAATGAAGACGATTTAGCGAGCAACAATGAAGCTTTCTGAGAACAGCTCAACGAAACAACCTAAGCGACCACTAGAGATGTGTATGTAGCAGGAGACTTTAACAGCAGAATCGGCAAAGTCGTAAAAGACACCGATACGAGGATAGAAAAATATGGGGAAGATGTAATAAACGATAATGGGAGAAGAATTTTAGATTATTGTAGGATGAACAATCTAGTAATAGCGAATACATTATTCAAACACAAGGAGATTCACAAATACACCAGAGAAGTAGTAAGTAGGAAAGACAAATCTATAATAGATTATGTAGTGACAGAACAAAAAAGAGAGAGCAAAATAATAAATTCAAGAGTAAAAAGAAGCTTCGAAATAGGAAGTGATCACTATCTAGTAGTAACTACACTTAAGAAAGACTGTCAACATAAAGAAAAAGAAAAACCGCTACTAACTAGAGCAATAAACTACAACAAGGTAAGATCATATAAACTAAGGGATCAAGAAACAGCAATACGATATAAGGAGACAGTAGAGGACAAGCTAGCAGTTGTCAAAGTAAGCGACAATGTAGAGGAAATGTGGAATAACTTATAAAGAAGTATGCTTGAGGCGGCACAAGGTACTTAAATGACAAACACAATAATAACTACGAAAGATACAAAGAAAAGAGGAAAATAGTAAAAGACGAGGTCAGAATAGCAAAGTCCAGGGATTGGGAAAAGTTAGGTGGGACAATAGAGAAAAACGCAAAGGAAAACCAAAAGTTATACTACAAAATCACAAAACGATGCAGGAAAGAAAAAGGGCAAGGGGCGAGAAACATGCAAGATAAACACGAAAGAATGCTGAAGGAAAATAAAGAAATAATAGAAAGACAGAAAGAATATTTTGAAGACTTACTAGATACAAATAACGACAATGCGCAAAAGACACAAAACAGTGATAAAAGTAACACAGATACAGTAATGGAGAATATCAACGAAGAAGAAATACTGAAAATAATAAAAACAGGTAAAACAACAGAAATGATTAAGCAATTGGGACCTATAGGTAAAGATAAACTATTAAATATTACTGAACAAAAAATGGGAGACAAATAACATACCAAAAGATTGACTAAGAGCTCTAATTGTTCCAATATACAAGAAAGGCGGCAAGACGAAATGCACCAACTATATAGGTATAACACTAATAAGCATAGGAATAAAAACATTATAAAAAACAATCAACAAGAGGATAATAGCAAAAATAAAACACATGCTAGAAGAATCACAATACGTTTTTAGAAAAGGAAGATCCACACAAGACAACATCTTTACAATAAAACAAGTTACAAAGTTACAGAAAAACCTAGAAAAAGCATTTGGCATAATACCAAGAAAGAATCTGTGGGGAATACTTGACAAAAGAGGTATAGAAAACAAGACAGTCAAATTAATACAGAACATATTCAACAACAACAGTAATGCGGTAATATACAAGGGGTAAATATTAAGAACATTCAAGACAAAAAATGAACTAAGACACTATTTGACATACATACGGATGACATAATGAAGAGTATGAAAGCAGAAATTATAAAAACAAATGTAGGTTAAAAGAATATGTAAGTGGTCAAAATATCAGAAGAGCATACGCAGACGATATAATAGTGATAACAGAAAATGAAAGAAATATGCAGCACAACCTAAACGTATGGAATAAACATCTAAATAAATATGGTATGAAAATGAACTACAACAAAACAAAGGTAATGATAGTAGGAAAACAGAGAGAACACATAAATATAAAGAAAGAACAACATTTGATAGAACAAATGGAGCAATCACAGAAGATGGAAAAACGGAGGGCGAATTAAGCAACAGAATAAACAACACAATAAAAATATACTATGCAATGAATAACATACTTAATAACATAAAAGAGAAGTAGAAAGACAAAAATGAGTATATATAAATCAATTTGCAGACCTATTCTGACATATGGAAGTGAGACCTGGAAGCTAACAAAGTAGACTACAGGCAATAGATATTAAATATCTAAGAAGAGTAAAACAAGTAACGAGAAGAGACAGAATAAGGAATAAAGACATAAGAGAAGAACTGAAAATTGAATCATTAGATAAGTTTATAGAAAGAAAACAACTCAGCTGGTGGGGACACCTAATCAGGATGGAAAACACAAATCAAACAAAACAAATTTGGGAAGCAAGGACAGGAAACAAAAGAGGAAGAGGAAGACCAAGAGTAAACTGGGACAACAAAATAGAAGAAATAATAAACAATAGAGAAAAGACACATAAACAAGCAAAGGAATTGGCGAAGAAATGAAGAAAGTGGAAAGAGTTCGCAAATAATTAAAATATAAGTATTGTTAGAGGTAATGTAAAATTCATAGCCTACACCGAAAGGTAAATGACATTTTTTGATAATATATATTTATAGCATTAATCGGAAGACACCACTTATAAGCCCATACCTCGAAGGAATCCAGATCTTTCTGGAGAATATTCTCTAAATCGATTTTAGTTGCTTCCCTGTACAGAAAAGCAGTATCATCGACATATTGTGCAATCATGGCCGGAGTCAGATTCGATATATCGCAGGTGTATACATTATACAAAGCTTGAGACACGGCAGAGCATGTAAAACACCTACTAATACGCTTGATAGAGAAGGTAGAATCCTTTTTCGTAGGAAATCAAACATAGTCCTTTCTTTCCATATAACGCTTGACCATTAGGGTTTCCTCTTTTGAGCTTTTTAAACTTCAAACTCACAATGTGAGTTCTCATTCATCGGCTCAAGCTCCCATCTCTCATTACGCAGAACGCGTAATTGACCTATCACCCGGAAATCGGGTTATTATAGCTTCCGTACGGAATATTGAATTTCGAGTATATTGCCATCTGCGGTGAGCGATTTTCTTTTTGTCGGAAGAGAGATTTAAGCTCAGGTAAGATGTAGAGATGATCTACCTTAGAGGAGATCCTGCAAACTGTGGACTCTTTTAAAGCTGTGAGCGTGACCATGGAGAGCTTAAAGACAGCTGCTTCGAGGTCGATCTTCGAATTAATAACTCGAATGGGAACGAAAGAATTTTCCACCATCAACTTGTATTTAGATGGTTATTTAATATATCTAATTGTTCCGACTGCTGGGTCCAGAATGATCGGAACTGAGTTCTTTTGGGGGAGAAGATCTTATGATCCGAATTAACGCTGTTCTTTAGCGAGACATATTAGTGAATTCTACAGAAATAATTACTTTCTGGATTAATGAAAAGTACCCACTTAGAGCATAATTTAATATTAAATGTATTAAAGTCCTTAGGTCATTGTAGAAAATTAACTAATAATTTAAAAATCCGAAAACATTTCGTAAATCTACAACATTGAGTCTTAGGTATACATTTAGATCTTCAGTGCATAAGATTTCATTATTGTGTCAGTTTCCGTACATGTCATAGTGAGTTTTTCACCTTTTAATTACATTTATTTTTAGTAATTGTTTTTTTTAAGTATATATTTAAGCTGTACTAATAATTTCGAGAGATTGAAACATGTGTCTGCAGATATTTAAAATCTTAATTATTATATTATTCAATTACTTTTGCTAGTTTATCCAATTACCGTAAATTTAATTCATTTTCCTATTTTCTAATATCTTCACTCTAAAAATCACTATCTATCATTTTAAAACTCAAAAAGTATTTAATGTATGTTTATTTCTTCAAAGTTTATTTGACAGAACTTTTAATTCATTCAAACTAGTGTTGCTTTGCTATTTTGTAACGCGCAAATTACTTTTGAATAATTAAATATCTGTCGAGGTATTTTATTAGTCAGAGAAGTAGTTGTTTCAAATAGTGATTTTATGCTTTGTTAATTAATAATTTATTAAGTTTTCGTTATTGACTATCATACTGTGTAATTTATTATTATTGGTGTGATGTAGTTATATATACAAAACATGAATTGTTTCTACTGATATGTTTATTGTTAAAATTAAATAGTATATCAACTGCAAATAAATTTCCCTCTCAATTACCTGTATAAATCCTTTTAATAAACTAAATTATTATATAATAATATCAAAATTATTCAAAAACAAAAATTAATGTATCATCAGATTCATTTAAATTTAAATAGCATTAACATCAGATGTAAATAAATGTAACATTTTATTGTAAATTATTTGATGTATAACTAAATTTTTTATTAGTGCTTGCGCTAGCTTTTCTATCCCCTGACATCATTTACCTAAAAAAAATACGACGTATCTGACGACAGAAATCAATAGGAAACCTTTTATACTAAAAATAAACCCCTATGAAATAATAATAAAACACCACTTTTTATACCACCTATAAGAAAGAACGGTCGTGTTTTTCGCTCGATATTGGCAGTAATAAATTTATACCCTATTAAAATATCTAATGCGTGTTGTCGGGTACGTTATTGACAATAATTCATCATCTTGTTTTATTAGGATGTGAACAGTATTTTAAATTTATTTTATTACCTTTATAACCTTAAAGGAAATTGAGTGTATTTGGTGGTGACAGTGTAAATGGAGTATTTGGGACTATGCCAAAGCTCAACGGTGCGAAACGACAGATGTCGAGCTTGTGCGGAATTGTCGACATATCCATTAATACTATTCGTTAGTTGTACACTGCTTCCTGTAATGAATTAAAGCCAGTATCAATTGACTATTAGCTAACCAGCAGCGCATTAATTCATTCAAAGCTGGAGGAGTAAATGAATTCGCTTCCTTATAATAAATAGCATTTATACCATTGAAAATTGGATTATAGAAAGCGCTTAAGTTTAATTGTACAAGCTGGGTTATTATTTTAATGTAAGGATATTTTATTATTTAAAAATGCTCGTATTGGTATAATTCTATTTAATTTAGCTACTTATTATACCTCACATCCATCATCCTACTATTCTATTTAAGATCAGCTCGACGTTATCTTTTTAAAATCTCTAATCCTATTCATCCGTCGCACTGAATAACATATAGCCATTGAAAAGTATACACCTTGCACATCCTATTTATATACACGCACTTCACTTTTTAATTATACACATTTGGATCTTTTGGATATAAATAGCATTCATCAATTCTTCTTATAAACTTGATATGTTTACAATAAAATATTATTATGCTTAGTTTAATATAGTTTTCTATAAAAGTAAAACGGTCATATTTTAAAAGTTCTATGTACTTTACGCATTTATAAATATAAGAAAAACTTTACTTTACTTGAAAAGAATATTAAATAAAAGTAAGTAAATATTTAATTCTTTAAATCTGAAAAGGCAAACACGCGAAACACTAGTAACTAATACTTAATTATACAAGGTAATCATTTTTCCTGTCTAAATATTTTTCTAATAATAATATAGTTATATGACTTTATGTGTTTAGTACACGAATATTAACACAGATTAAAATAAATAGGTCATTATTTAAGGTACTAGTTCTGGTTCACGAAGTACTAAATGGTACATATTTCCCTCTATGCATAATTTTGAAATATAACACAATACTCCATTCCTACAAATATCTGAAAAACGAACATAAATCACACTGCCCCTTCAGAAAGATGTGCAATCAGTGTCAAGTGCACTTAACATTGATCCTGTATTCCGCTGCAGGATTTTACATAATATACCTCCATCTATAGGGCAAAGAGAAAAGACAAGAGCTGAAAATTCCCAACTTTGATTTTAATGCGCTCCGTGCGCCAGTGCACATTCAATACGTGTGTACAAAAATGTACTCTAATAAAGTCTTCTTTGTCTTCGCGAACTACAAGCAAATGATATAAAATCCTATACTATGTAGAAGAAAAGAAGGCTGATACATTAACAAATTGTCATTCAAGTAATTAGATTAAACTTTACGAGAGCAGCATCGCTAAAGATTTATAACACTAGGATTCGCGTAGAATTTTTTATTGTCGTATTCAGATTTTAAAAGGTTTAATTATTATTTATTTTCCTGAATTATTTTGGTATCTAAAACATACATATTTTACATGCCTATACAAATATTACACTTGATTATAATAATCTACTTAAATAAAACCTTTCAAATGTTTTTGTTGTATATTTATGACTAACATTAATATTTAAAAAAATAAGTTGAAGACTTATATATAATCTATATTTTTGATTTATTTGTTGAATTTCCATTACTCTAGAACATTCTAATGCACAGGATAAATCATTTTACGTTTCCCGACCTGAACTAAATGTTGTTTCTAGTATCATTAGATGTCCCCCTCTGAGGCGAACAAATTTTAATTATAATTTTTTTTATTCGATGTGTAGTTTTCGAGATATTTCAATGTCTTCACTTAAATTGAACACCGTGTATATTTATTTCACTACATCATTTAATTTATGTAAATATAGTTAAAGTAACAAACACTTTAATTTTTGGGAATTTTTATACATAATAAATTATTTTATTACTATAATAATTTAAATATGGTTATAAACTTCACTCGAACTTCATTTACGAATAAAATGTTTTTGCTGTAATATTCTTGGCCGCCTTAGTTCCCCCGTAGTCAGTCTTTCGCAAAGTATAATTTTTCATTAATTGCGATATGTTTTTTATTCATTTTTTTAAGTTTTTTTACGTTTATGGAAAAAGTTTAATTTAGATGCAAACTTTCTCCTTAATTAGCTTAAAAAATATGTATTTGAGTGTAAAAGCGAGAAAATTTCAGACGTCTACAGCTTATAAATAATTTAAGCATAGATTTTCAATTCGTCCATTTCAAATATGAAATATTTATGCACTATAAGAATATTAGTATAATTTCTAAAAGTGAACTTTGGGATGGGATAATATAAAATGTGTACTACTTTCTTTCTAATTATTATATATAAATATTTTTATTTACTTAATAAATAATTTCAGTGTTTTAAATTAAATTATTTTTCTTGCATTTCTTCCAACTGTTATAACTTTCTCGTTATTTTACATACAATAGTTTATTGCTCATTTATAAATTACAAAATATATTCAATTTATATTTTTAATGCTTTATCATTATTATTATTAGTAGTAGTATTCTTCTTCTAGAGCATTTGCTCTATTAGAGTAGGAGCTGGGATGATGAGCTCCAGCTTTTATACCATCGTGTAGGTATGTAACCATCAGGTTTGTTAGATCGGTCCCTGGCAATCTTTTCTCATCCATCTGCTTAACATAATCACTTCATTGGCGACATCTGTCTCTGGACATACTACAATATCTGGGATGTTTTCATTTCTTTTATGGTCCCTCAAAGTGTATACCGCTATGGATTTTAATGTTCTCATATCAACTGTTCGGATGATTATCTTGATTGTCGAATTTTCGCCTCTTGTTTTCACAGCATATATCATAACGAGTCGTACATAGGTCTTATATATGCGGATTTTTCTTTGTATGATGATGTGTGCTCGGTCGTTTCATCTAACGAATCACATAATCTGCAGTTTCCACTTTCCTCTTTTCTCATTTTCCACAAATGATATCAGAGGGCACAATGCCCTGTAATGAGTCCGGTGAAAGTTCATAGCTCGTTTCTTGTAAGTTCAAGCACCTTGTAGTTGTGGTCGAGTTTGATAAGTCGTTTTGATTGACGTAGACCTGGTACATTGTTCCAATGCTTGCGTCTTCTGTCCTCTTCCCATGTTTGCCTTTAATATCATCAGGCCCTGGGACCCATATGAGGGTCAACGAGTTGTTCTTCGCCAGTTGCGAGAGGGATCTTCGACATTCCCAAACAGTCCGTGAGCCGTGACTATAGGCTCGAACGGCCTTTAATGCTGCTTAGCTGTCTGAGCAGATGTATATATGCGCGCCATTTAGGTTTCAAGCTTCCGCTTGAAAAATCGTGGGTGTCGTACCCAGAGCCATGAAGCTCGTGTTTTTTTTTTTTTGGTTAGGGCCATAAATTCCTATTCCAGTACCTCTGGTATTCTTGGCACCATCCATGTACCAGTCTGATATTTCTCGTCCAAACTCCTTGACTCTCATCAGAGCCGTTTTGGGGTCCTCAATCGATACCTTAAACTGTAATTCGAATTAGAGCTTCCTCTTTTTGTACCAGTATATGGATCGGTGTGAGACCAATGATTGCCTCCATTCCCGCGGTTGGGGTCGGGTGCATGGCCCCTATGATGCTTAGACATGCTAAACGTTGAAGCCTACTCAGCTTCTTTTGCGTGTCTAGTTTTTGGGACTTTGGCCCTCACACAAGGGCAGCATAGGTAACAATGGGTATCACCGCCGTACTATATAGTCAATACATGGTTTTTTTCTCATAAGCCGCTCACAGGCCCAAAACGATGTTGTTGCCTTCGCTATGATTATATCGACATGCTAATTTCAAGTCAGTTTGGCATCCAGAAGAGTTTTTTCTCTATTCTATTCAGCGAGGGAGCTTCCTCCTACGCGTGAATAGAACTATAATCGTTTTATTCAGGTTGATACTTAGTCCTTCTCGAGCACACCAGTTATTGATTCTATTCAGTGCTTTTGGATTGTAAGAATGTCTTCATGCCCCTGATTATTACGGGGATGTCATCTGCGTAGCCTTGGGTTATAAAGCTCTTTTCATGCAGTTTATCCAGGAGTCCATCCACCACTATTGAACATTTTTTTATCCTCACTAGGTGGTGTCGCTTAGCGTCCCTGCACTGCGGTCTCCGTAATCCTCTTGTGCGCCTCTGGCTGTTTTACTCCTTCAACTCCTGTATCTTCTAAGAAGTCCAGGAGTTTCTGCCAGGGTATATTCCTTAGCTGTTCTACAGGAAGCATGGGCTTCCCGAGTTTCGCCTTGCGTTCTTGCTTCGCAAGTGCACAGTAGGTGTTAGGGAGTTTCTTCTTATTCCAGACATCCACCGCATAGGGGGCTTTTCTCAATACCCATCCTATGTTAGTGCTTGTTCAGGTCACAGTGCCCAGTGACTAGTGCTGTGATTTTTCTTAGTTTCAATCTGCTCAGTCTAAACAGCTTCAACATGCTGTCAGGTACCGGACCATCTAGGAAGAGTCTCGTATGCCTCATTCCATTTTGGTTTTACCATGCCTTTTTGCTAGTATCTCTTTGTATAGGTCCCAGTCAGTTCTCCTCGGGTTTCTGTTTTGGATTTCAGATGCTTCTTCTGATTCGATATCGAATCGTATATATCGATGATCTGAGAGTGATGGTTCCTCAGATACATGCCAGTGTTTTGCCATTTCACTTGCCTTGCGAGAGGCAAGTGTTATGTCAATTACTTCGCTTCGCACCGCGTTTACGAACGTGGGTACATTTCCAATATTTACTATTTCAATGTCATCCTCTAAGATAAAATCTAATAGTTTCTCACCTCTTGGATTGATGTCCTTGCTCCCCCATATAATGTGGTGCGCGTTGGCATCGCATCCAAAGATCAGCGGTATTCCCTTGTGGCTCCCGCTGTGTATTAGCCGCTGAATCTCGTCTGGCGGAGAAATATATAAAAATTGTGAAACAAAACCAAGTGTTTTAATTAATCTTTTAATTAACATAATAATGTTTCACCGCGCGTTAAGTGAGAATTTAATTCATCGTAATGACAGAAGTGCCTAAAATGCTTGCCCATACATTAACCGGCCATTTTTCTTGAATATTAACCCAGAAGTAGTGAGGATTTTCATCCTAGTAATGGTGAACCTTGTATCAGTTAGCAAAATGTACCATCGCATTGAAAGGTACACTCATCCGCAAATAAGATTTTATCCAAAAATATATTCAATTTTTTGTTACACAATTGAAAAAAAATCCGTATCGAAAATATGCTTGCTTAAGCGATTTAATTCTATCTTGTGTTTTGATGTAAGAAACACTTCTTTTTGCAAAAAAAATTTAAATGATGACGTTCCCGGTCAAGATTTGTTGCTTTATACAGTCCACATGTCATTATTTCCAAGAATAAAAACCATATCAATAAATTCATTTTGAGAAAAAATTGGTCACTTTTATCAATACAAGTTAATGTTAAAAATTGAACAAAAACTACAATTATAAATAGCGGCTGCTACCTGCTACTAATTTCTAAAGTCAGGGTATGGTAAAGTGACAGAACTACATCTTTTGTATAACCTACTAATTACTAAAAGGCATTGAAAACCAAAAATACTGCGAATTAGTAGAAATTCTCAAATTGCCTACGATGCCTGTCTTTCTTAATTATATATTATTATAATTGAAGTCATCTCTTCAGAGGAATATGAGCCAAACTTGGCAAGAAAATGGTGGAACAACCTCCACAAAAGAAACATGTGGCTGCAGTGTCACCAAGGCAACAGTAGGCAAGAGTGGAAGATCATATGTTTATGAACTCGAGCCTTTTCATGTGCAATCAAAATTTTTGTAAGACATTATTTTTATATATGTATTTTGAATTTTATTTTAGTACAATGGATAAATAAATGCTATCTATCTATCTATATTGTTAGTTAACTTTGGTATGAAGAGTGTTAATATCCACTGCTTCCTAATTTATTAATTATTTGAATAATTTACGATGAATAATATGTCTATAAAATTTAAATGTTGCAATGCCCCCTCTAAAAGTGAGAAATCAATTCAACGTTTAGTCTGTAAAAATATCTGCAATAACAATGTGAACTTTATTTACAAGGACTCGAAGTTCTTAAGATCCAAGAAAAATATTAAATTAACTTGTTCTTCGTACTTCTCATTCGATATTATTGAGCATCTTAACTCCCTGACAACACTAATTTTAGACCTACAAGTGCAGGTGTTAAATTTAAGCTTGACTTATTGTACACAATATGAGAAAAGTACTGATGATACAATTATGTCCGTTCTTAAATTTAGCCAAAAAAAGAATCGCGACCAAAAATAGGTTATTAATAATATGCCCGAACCCACTCATGACAAACAATGTGCGTTAAAGATAATCAACATTATATTTGAAGCACCGCCTCACTTTGGGAATGAAGTGAACCACGTCCTGATAATTTACCGCGCCTTCTTAAAGCGTGCCTTAATTCAAGGTACAGCGCTCAGTCAATACTTTAAAACGCTATAAAACTAAGAAAATCGTCTGAATTCTCAAACATCTATCTCTACGTGAATCTAACAACAAAAAATATCTTACAGAAATTTCGAGAGCGCCATGAGTTAGGTGAAGACATCCACGTTAAGTCTCGACAAGGATTACCGCACAGACTGATAAACATAAAAAATTACATGCAGTGGATTAGCGGACCAAACACAGGACACCACATTGGGGAGATCAAACCGATCCATATTTGCCGAAAAGGTCGTAAACTTAATCTATCAGAGGGATTGGAGATTGAACAGGCCATCACCAAAGGAGATTACCTATTAAATAACCAACATGAAATTATGAATACCGAGAGCATCATCAGTGCTGTGATTTCTACCAACTAACTTGCCTTATAGATATATAGTTATTTTCATTTATAAGCTTAAGTTTATTAAACAAATTTCAGAGTGAGGAGGCTGTTACTTTGTGAAATTCTATGAAACCACTTGGCATCCGCCGGATGAAGCCATTACGTGGCGAAACAATTGTCGCAGTGTTCCGATCGATAATAAAAATTGTGTAACTTACACCAACCACAACGTTTCATTTACTACATAAACAAATTTCACACATCTTGAAATTAAATAGAAAAAAATGTACATCGAAAGTTCGCCAAACTTATTTTAGGTTAGCTACATGTGATATTATGTTTAATTAGTAAGGTACTAAAGTGATTAAACATTGCCTTATTAACAATTTAGATTTTAGATTTTTTGTATGTATGATATTTAATACAAGTTGGTCCATGGACTTATCAACATTTACAGGCTATTGGAAAATTAGGCTTTAGTATTCAACGTGGCCGTAATTCAGGGAATTATAATAATTATTGTATAAATTTCCATCCTACTAAATATGGAATGCATAACCCGATTAACTCACGTATGCACTTTATAAATGAATTATGCAACGGCGCTAATTTTGAGATATTTACACCAATGTTCTAGTATTAAGCCAACAGAAGGCATTCACTTATTGTAAGTTTAATTATCCTGTTATTTTCACCACAGTTTATTATATTTGTTTATAAACATAGACTGTTTCATACTTAAGGTACATTCTTTTTTATTTTTGTTAACATATTTTACCTTATTTTGTTCTATTTTATTATTATAATTTTTAAAGTTAATTTATAACACGTTTTTAAGTATTATATAAAATGATATTGTTTGTAATTAAAACCGCATTGCAATTAATTGAAAAACTATCTAGAAGCACATGTAAACGTTCACTGGAAACTAAGTGCACTCAAGTTAATTACCAACTCCCAATATATTGATATAATTGGAGTGCACTTATAATATACATCGACTACACGTCCTGCCAAATGTAGCCTTTGGCATCAATCATGGTAGGAAGGTAGATTTCATGAATATTATGTTGAATATTTCCCCGATGTAGTTTTATGAATACATTGTGCTTCTTTTATTTTAATTTATCTGCTAGCAGTGAGTTTCATTAAAACGTATATGCTTATTATTTTAAGACTAATTAGCAAACCGTAACTAGCCACTTTTTTTCTAGAATATCCATTAATATAGTATAGGAAAAAGGTCAAATGTTGCTCATTGTTATATTTTTTAAATATTTGTAAAATAAATATATTTAATAAATTGTTATATATTTATACGTATACCCCAAAGAAATTTTTGACTCATACAACATTGAGACTTCAGGAAATCGGGTGTTCATTGTCACGTTTGATCTTAATTTCCATGATATCACCCTTACCGTCACTTTATCAACAAAATACCTAATGTATAGTTTATATATAGCTAATATACGTTTCCTTTATCCCAACATCAATTAATATAATCTTATTATTATTATTATCAAATAACCATGTAAACTTTTTCATTAATAAAAAAAGAAACTTCGAAATTTGAATTTAATAACTGAAAGAGTTTGCAAATTTAATATGCATTTAAAAATCAAAAGCTAATGTGGAGGATCAACCGTATCTTTTTACCCATCAATCTATAGGCTACTACCTATCAATAATATAATCCTTGGCATATTTCTCGTATACACTCCTATTGACGATATAATAATTATATAAGTGACATGGGGGCTATCTCCCAAGATAGCACTTTGGCTGTACACAACGGTAATAAGACCAATACTAATCTATAGAGCACTGGTCTGGTGACCCAAAACTAGACAGAAAACCTCCACAAAGTAGCTTATTCAGTTGCATGCCTCAGCACGTCCGGTAAATGCGAACAACACTCACTGCAGCAATGGAACCAATGCTCTACCTTCCACCTCACGACTTATACATAGAGGAAATGGCCACGGCGGCAGCACTGCGCCTAAACTCAGTTGGACTCTGGTACAAAGGAGGCAGGGCTGGAAGACACTGTCACCTCTTAGAGGAGGCTGTCAAGAAGACAACCCTACTTGGAAGGAAGACGGACAATTTGCCACCCTACTACGTCTTCAATAGACCCTATAATGTATCGACAAAAAGAGGAATCAGGGTGGGAAAAGCCTCCGAATTTACACCGATGTCAAGGGACATAATAATGAAGAAGGCAACATCAAGGCAGACGAGCTGGCGTGGGCTGGATCGATTCTCAGTGGTACTACGGACGGACCCCCGATCGTGCCAACACCGAAATGCCTCAGTGACAACCTCAAACAGAACACTCTCAAGACAGCAGACAGGCCAAGGAAGCAACGCGCTCAACCAATCTGAAAACAGCTGAATACTATCTGCGACTGTCCCGGGAGAACTGACAGCTAAGGAAACACTTGTTTACTATGAGTCTGGTGGAAACCCCCATATGTAGAGCATATGAAGAAGAGAATGAGACAATAGAACATGTGTTAACCACCTGCCCGGCTCTCGCCCATCTTAGAGAATCCATGCTAGGGGATCTCTATCCGAATATGGCCAACATTAGGAAAACGTTTCCAAGCGTTGTGCTCTCTCCTTTGCTCTTCACTTTAGGTGGCTAAATGAGTGACAGAACAACGTAGGCGTAGTGAGGCCTAGGTACGCTGCTCAATGATTTGATCAAACTCGGTCCAGATCCAGATCCAGAAGACCAGAAAGTTATACAAACATTTTTTATTGCTTCTGATATATCTATATTGACAATATTAACAATTTAATGTTTTCGCTTTAATATTTGCGTCCTCGTTTAAAACTAGGCTACGCCAAAGCCTAAATATTTTAAAGATTTATTTTGGGTTTATTTATCATTGGTCAATGTCCTTTAAACATAATATTGTCATTTATTTTGGTTTGTCCGATATTAATTTCATTATAATTACATTTTAAGTGTAAAATTTAGTGACTTTTGCGTTTGAATAATATGCAGGAATATATTTTTTTACTTTATTTATGTGATAGCTGATTTAAGGTACGTGGGTCAATATAATATATAAATTTTTATCTGATGAGTTTGAGGTGGTAGTTGATTTCTTAAGTAGCTTTCCTATCCTTCATTGGTACAATTTAATAATATGCATCTTTTTACATAAGTTTTTCTATATTTCAAAGTTCAGTAAAATTGAGACGTTGCTGTGTATAGAAATTAGGGTGTAATTAAAAAGACTATACCACAAGCAAATGCGGTTAATAATAATAATAATAATATTTATTTATGACCACAGGTACATAAGTCAAACATACAAAACATAAAGAAATATATTAACTAAAGTAATTTAAATATTCTTCAATTGTATAAAACGCCTTAGATGCTAAGAGAGCTTTAAAATGTTTCTTAAATATAATAGATGACGATCCTTTAAAGCTTTAGGGCAAGCATTTGTACATTTTTATAGCAAAATATCGTGTATATACATACACGGGAGTGTCAGAACATTTAGTTTAATAAACTATTCTCTACAGTCTTCTGTGTATCCTAGATTGTATATAATTCTTATTGCCTTTCTCTGCGTAGAGAAAATTTGCTTTGCCGCTGGTGAGTGTCTCCATAAAAGAATTCCATATCGAATATGCGACTCTATAAGTGATAAATAGGTGGTTTTAAGAACATTAAATGAAACTATTTTGGATAATTCACGTAGTAAGAATAGATTTTTACTAAGCTTTTTATCTATTTGCAGTTTATGCAATTTCCAAATTAGTCTAGAATCTAAGTAGAATCCCAAGAAGTTAGTATCTCCAGCAAACTCTTGGTTTAAAAGTCCCAAACTAAACAGCATATTTACTGATTTGCATTCATTCAACGAAAGTGCATTTATTACAAACCAATCTTTTGCCCGAGCGTTAATATTAAAATTATATGTATTTACTTCCTGGAGCAACTTCCCTCGACTTACCAAGGTTGGGACATATGTCATTTATGTATAGCAGGAAAAGTGTCGGGCCTAGCTTAGAACCTTGAGGTACCCCTTTATTTACAAAATATTAATGAGATACTTTATTTTCTAATTTAACTGTTTGACTTCGGTTTGACAAATAAGATATTATTAATTTACAGCTTATGAGATGAAAGTTATACATATATAGCTTTTGTAACATTATTTCATGATTCATACTATCAAACGCTTTATGTAAATCAAGAAAAGTTGCTAGTAAAACTTCATTGTAGTTGAAAGCATCAAGGCATTTTTCAATAAATTTCATAGTTGCGATGGTTGTCGATCTAGAACGTCTAATGCCATGTTGGCTGGATGATAAAATGTCTGAAATATTGATGTACTATAAAATTTGACATTGCAGCAGATCTTCCAAAATTTTGGAAATTACAAGCAAAATAGAGATGGGTCTGTAATTATTAACTTCCGTTTGTAATCCCTTTTTGAAAACGGGCACTATAATTGTCCGCTTTAAGCACGATGGAAATGTGCCTTGTTTGATTGCTAGATTAAATAACTTGGTCATTTTTTCTAGTATGGGTTCTTTCACCGCATATAATATAACATGTGATGGGTTAGGTAAACTCTGACCTACAATTGGAGTATTATTTACATTAGTGGATAATAAAGAAAAATATTTCACAAAGGCATCTACTGCTGGCACAGTTTTACCAGTATTGCGTTTTGAACTTTTACGGTAAGAGTTTATTACATTCCACATTATTCTAATATTATTATTATGACGGTTATTTATTGATGTTATTATAATATTTTTATACATTGCTAAGTATATTATTTATATATACTTATTGTTGGATAAAGTTTACCTGGTACAAGAAAATTTATTGCATGTAACTGGTAATCGGATTATAAAAATTTTCCTCAAGTGAAGGATTACGTTTAGTTATTTGGCTTTGTAAATTAAAAAAATAGCTGCCAACATTTGCCTATTCAGAACATATAAACGAAAATCCCGCTTGGTACCCGATCAGTTGAAACGCAACTTTGAGTCGAACCTGTATGCAGATTATTCTGAGCGCATTTTCGAAATTTGTGACGCTGTAGAAGATTGTGTTTTTGTTGCAGTAGTTTTTTTTTTAACATAACAAGAAGTTCATCATAGATAATGATGATAAATCAACTGAAACTAAGAAACGATGTATCGGTTTATACTTGACACATACGGGCTAAATCAAGTAAAAATATTTTTTATTGGCTTCAACACATTTTTCCCAAGATATTTTTAATATTGGAAATCGTCCAATAAAATATCAAGTGTTTTTTATAAAAAAAGCATGATGTTTGGCTAGAAGAAGAAATTATTTTTCCTTAATCCATTTACTGCGATCGACCAACTTCGGGTATTCGAGGTCGTTCTTAAAAGAGTTTTGCTCAAAGTTCTGCTGTTATAAAAAATGCGTAAAACTCAGGAGTTCAGAAAAAGTATTTCCGTGGAAGAACTTGTGCATGCTACTGCAATTAAAGTACCAGAAAGTGGAGATATGAGTACTGCCGATTCAATAATTGAAAGTACTTCAACTACACCAAGTATAGGCAAACGAATAATGGAAAAATGGAGGATTCCCAAACAAGAACAAAATACCATGACACCTGAAGAGGCTTTGTCATTTATTATCTCGGGTGGTTTTACGAAGCAGCAATATATGCTTATTAGAGCAACATCTTTAAAATATCGTTGCAAATTATATCCAAATTTCGACGCTATTCTACAAGCAAAAAGACATAATTTTGTATTTTGGACAAAAATTTCTACAATATAATTTGAGGACGTTTTGAAGGTTGTTTTTTTTTATTAACCCAGTACATACTACTAAATATGTCAACGCCAATGCATTAAGGGGTGCTTTTGACAAACAAATACTTCGAATTTGCAAACTAAACTGTATAATTTGTATAAAAAATATTCTCCGTACTTGTTTAAGTGATATCAATTTTTCGCATTTAAGGGAAATACAACCCTTAAATGCAAAAAATTGATTTGGGTAGTTTTGACAAATACAGGTTTTAATGCATAATTTCAGATTCAGCATACCCATAAAAACATAAACTTACTCTACTTTTAATGTAAAATCTGTTAAAAGTTAAGAGGAAACGATTTCGATTTTTTTACGCGATCTGAACCACTGTGCGTTGGTGGTGTTGTTGGAATATGTGGTGGTTGTTATGGTATTGGTTCTGCTCCTAAAATGTTTATAACATTCTAAAAGACTATTTTGTATATAATAATTGACGTATTACATCTATGTGATTTGAAGAAAAATATACTTTTACTTGTCAACTTCTTTTTGGTCTCCATTTCATTCATAGGTTTATAGATTTCTTTCTGCTTAGTGATTACTCTTTAAAAATATACTTTCACTGATATACGAGATGCTGCCCTTGTCCTCTTTGACGGTCTTTATTTTACCAATGATGTCGATTAGCGGAATACGATGCATTCTAAACCTTTCTATTAAAGATTTATTTCTTCATTAGAAAAAGTTTCATTTGAATTGTTTTGAGTATATATATGGAACAGGAGGATGTGGGTCCTGAGTTGATATGCAATTTGTAAATATTTACAGTTGAATAAAGATACCTTGTTGTTAAGTGACTATGTCATGATCTCTTTTTAAATTTCAAAAAATAAAATATTTGGAATTTGGATTGCATCGTTCATACACGAAGATGTTATAGAAGAATGACACAGGGAAAACATTGTTGGAGAACTTACTGTGGTATGTACTGGAGAGAGAATTACCTAATATGATATAGAGAGAATAAATAAGAAGTTACAGTTAAACAGCAAATCTCTGCAGCTATGGCAGCTTTGCGACCTTTGAGCTATTGGTTAAAACAAAAGCAGTGTATCTCGTTTGAATGAAGGCGAACTGATACGGATGGATAGCGTGAGAAATGTGATCTAGCAGCTTGTTTTTTATTATTGATTCAAATATTTTCCCCAATATCGGAGGCTTCATGATTAACCTGTAACTACTAACTTTTAAAGGGTTGATTGTTTATTCATATCCTTTTTCCACTCCTAGGGAACTATAATTATATAAGGCTGGATGAATTTAAAGGTCTACCGCATATAGGTTTCAAATCATATTAAAGAATTTATTGCTTTTATGATAATTATTGCTACTATATTTTTTAAGTTGAAAAATTAATATACAAAAGCTATGCGTGAAGAATAAAGCATCCGACGTGAATAACCAGGATAAAAGTTTACTATTTTGTAAAAAAATATATCGATCACAGTCATTTAGCAAATACGATAGTAGGATAAAATTGAAATTAAAAAATACTACTTTTCATAATTTGCCTAATTTTATAGAAACGGAAAATTAAACTAGAATGTTAAATAGATATTTATTGCCAGATTATTGGGTTGAAATTATCAAAGATTTATGTTTTTTAAAATATTTATTACTTTATATTATTATATAAAGTAAACGATTATTTTCATTTACCGTACGTTATTAGATCCGTTAGAAGAATCGTATTTCTGTTTTATACTCTCAGCAAAAATAATACAAATTATAAAATTGAATTATGGCGGAAAGTGAATCGACAAAGAAGGGCATATTGCCTCTTCAGCAACATCGTCCGACATTACCTGCAAAAAATATGGTCAGCTATAAAAACAAAATTTAATTTATTGGAGCTGAAAAACCTAAATCAGCTCTTACATGTGTAAGAGTGTTAATGATAAAATGTTAGCAAAAGTAAATAACTATTTTTATATTCGGTGAATAAGGAGATTTTCGTTCGTTACGTTACTAATTTTACTAGTAAAATAAAAATTGTAACAATATTTAAAATATTATAACGATAGTAAGATTGTAATTAAGTTTTAAAACGATGATTATTTCCCTAATAATGAATAGTGGAGGTATACTATTCATTATTAAGGAAATAACGTAACGAACGAAAATCTCCTTATTCACCGAAATATGTTCTCTAATGTTTTTACATTAGGTTATTATAATAATAATAATAATCTTTATTCCATAGACTGTATGACAATATTTCATATAGTTTTACAGTATCGGATGCGTCAAAAATAAACAAAGCCAAAAGAAAATAGTACTTTACAAATAATAATATTAACCTAAATTTATACATATATATATAGAATATCAACATCAAAAGTAAAATTATTTTATTACATCATTTATGTTATAGAATAATTTATCTAATAGGTACATTTTTAATTTTTTCTTAAAAGCCCCAGTCGTAGTCGATTTGATATCATCTGGCAATTTATTGAACAACTTCGGTCCAAGTATATTAGGTGAATACTTTTTAATATTTAAGCGGCTAATTTGTAGACAGAAACCATCCTTATAACGTGTGTTGTAATTATGCAACTCACCATTTTTTAGGAACAAGTGCTTGTTGTTATAAGTGTACAAAATGAGTTCATACATAATTAAGCAAGGAAAAGGTAAAATTTTATATTCATGAAAATATGGTCTACATGATTTAGTCCGTGAAATGCTCGCCATTGATCTGATGACACTTTTCTGGGCAGTAAATATGGAATGCCAATGGGCTGAAATGCCCCAAAAACCGTATACCAAACGCGAGTGTGCATTAGAATAATATACTTGTATTAGTTGTTGTATACTCAAAATGTTTCTTAGACATTTCATCTGATATGATGTTTTATTCAGATTCTGTACAATTTTCATGCACTGATCTTTCCAATCATAGCAACTATCAATGTGTAAACCTAAAAATTTTACGGTATTAGTTGGACTAATTATTGTATTATTCACTTCAAGATTTATGAGTGAATTCACATTGGCTTGTTTTGTTTTAAACCTTATATAGTGTGTTTTATTTATATTAAGTAATAATTTGTTGCTTGAAAACCAGTTATGCAATCTGAGCATAACTTCATTGGACTTATAAGTTAATGCATTTTGATCAATATCACTCAATACTATTGACGTGTCGTCCGCGTAAATAAATAATTCGGTAGGTGTTACATTTACAATATCATTAATATATATAATGAATAAGATTGGCCCCAAAATAGATCCTTGAGGGACACCAGCATGTACATTAGCAGTTTTTGAGAATATAGTTTTACCATTTTGTAAAATCCTCACAACTTGTCTTCTGTTCTTCAAATATTGGCTAAACCAATTTTGTGTTACGCCTCTAAAACCATACAGGTTTAATTTTTCAAGTAAAATATCAATATCAAAGCAGTCGAATGCTCTTGTAAGATCTAAAAATATTATAATTGATTGGTATTTTTTTAATTTTTTTATTTACATAAATTAAATCTTAATTGGTGCATGAAAAATACCATTATAACTTCGTTTTATTACTTTAGTCAATTCCCCAATAGAAATAATGACTATTTTTAATAATTTTTGATGAATTTAAGAATTTAAGTTTACATTGATATTTCAAAGCAAGTATTATTTTTAATATCTAAAGCAACTATTTTCGTTTAATTTTTTAGAAATATTGCTGATAAAACTAAACAGAAATCTGTACAACAAAGGAATCTTATTTATTTAAATAAAATACTCCATTTTTATGTTAATCTAGCTGTAAGCAATGTAAACTTGTTAACGCCATAGAAAGAAGAGGCCCTTGAATTCTAGACAGGTTCTAATATAATAGGAATATAATTGTATTAAAACCGTTTTAATTAGTTTGCACATAAGGACTGTTATTATGATATGATAAAGCAAATACCAGCACCCACTTTAAAACTATTACATGGCCTAATATGTCAAAGACTTTGATGTTAAACTCACCATTTGTATATATTAAATCATACATTAGTTGCATAGTATAATATGGCAATTAGGATGAAATAGATAATTATAGGAAATAGGGAGGTCCGCTGCCACCTAGGAACCTGATTGCAGACAAACAAACCGAAACTCTGAAACGTGATTCACACCATAAAGATTATAGGAAATAATAAATAATAAGAAGAATTAATAATTCGGAAACTTACGATTATATTGTAATAATTAAGTATATTTGAATGAAGTCCCAAAATAATAATTAATTGATTATAAGGCTGTATTCGAAATCTTAAGATGAATTAGATATAAAAATGTTGTTAACTAATTACGTAATATTTCGAATATTTGTTTTATGGGTTTCGCGAAGAGTATATCAATATACATAACATTGTTGCTTCTTCACTATTTAAAGTGTGAAGAAAGGATACCATAGTGTTATTTATATTACGTTTAAATCCATTACTTAATAAACATACTGAATATATTTACTAATTTTGAAAATTTGATATGATATTTTTTTTAATTTAAACTCAGAAACTGTATCAACGAAGTAGATTAGTAGTTGTGGATTTACCTGAAATAAGGCCATATTGATTATCTGTGAGTCGATTGGTGAGGTGAGAAGCTACTACTACCTTAAATAACATTAAAAAGTTTTGAAAAATTAGAAATGGGCCTACAGTTCCAGATTTGTTTAACACTCTTAAAAATTGGAACAACTCTGGATCGTTTCCAACATACTGGGAAAGTCTTGGTAAAAATAATTACATTGAAAATTTGTAATAAACTCAACATAAGCGTCACATGGCAGTCTTTCACCAGGAGAACAGAAATTAAATTCGGACCAGATGTCAGACGAGATTTGATGCTCTTTATGGCTGATATTAAATCAACTTCGTAGAAATAATTTAACTAGAACGTAAGTTAGACTGAGAAGCCCTATCTTCAAAAACCACTGAACTTGGAATAGAGTGCCGTTGTTAATAAATGCAGTTTGGGATCTCTTGCCACGCTGTTTACTACTTTGGATATGTATAACTTGTGACCATTATCAATATTTTGTTTTACTCATAATCTCTTAAAGCGTTATTTGTATTAGTTTTTATTTTTCGATACGATTATAGATAATTTGCGGAACTGGCTTTTACGCCGAATATTGGCAAAAACAGTTTTAGCAATATATTCATTCAGAATAGAATGTATTGTAGGCATAGTTAGAGTCGGAACAAGACACGACCGAGTTCCAGTTAGTATTGTTAACAAGATCATATAGTTTACACTAGTCTGCTTTTCTAAAATTAAATTCCTTCTTATAAGCAATGAATGGTTTTAAAAGTTGTGGAATGCTTGTGTACCAAAATGAAATCACTCAAATTAACTGAAATGTTAATTGTTCTGGCGTAAATCACTAGCTCTATTAAAAGTACCATTACTATTAACAATATTGTTCTCCTGAATAGCTGCATTAAAATTTATAAACTTAATTACGGCGTTAAATTTAATAAAATTGTGAAGGTATATTAAAGTCACCTACAATTATAAATTCACCGGCACGTATATGAAAATATTCCGAACCGGACGGAGGAATATATAAAAGTGCAATATTGAAAATAACATTATGCAGGAGTTTAACTTTTACGCATACAATGCCCATATTTAATTGAGTAAATCACGGTCCTCGACTATTATTTCTTCACTTATATATGTAGAGCAAATAGCAGCAAGAATGCTTCCACCCTTTCGAAATTGGTGATCTCTTCTGTAGACTGCGTAGCTATCAGAGACTATTCTACTCCTATTTCATGTAGCCAATGACAAGGTTCAACTTAGAACACCGAAGTTAACTATTTCCTAACAAACAAATTGAATTAGTCTTAATAAAGAAGCCAAAAACGTTGTTTATACTTATGCCAGTAACTACCAGTTATTAGCAACTACTTCAATGGAAACTCTTGCCGCGAATCTGGAATAGTTTTTCCAAATACCATTCGTAAAGGCAATTAACTCAGAATAAATTTTGTTTTTAGTACATTCAAGTGTGTTGCTTATTCGAGCAAATGGCAGAAAAAAAATATTATTCGAGTAAATTGTCATCTCTTATCTATTATGTGTGAATAATTCATGGTTACGCAATGGATCCAAAGCCTAGTGGTGAGAAAAACATCGTAATCCTCGGCATGTAACTTGTTTTAAAACTGAGATGTCTTGGTTTTAAGACCGCGACAATTTTTATAATATAAATTATAACTCAGAGTGAAGAGTTCTGTGCAATTTCTGGTCTATTGAACATTTACATGTTGTTTCCTTTTCTAAAAATACATATGAGTATACAAAAATATTATACAAAAATGGATGGATGAAGCTGGGCGGAGTTCATACAAGGAAAGACATTAAGTTCGTCTATTAAACAAAGGAGGGCAGTTAAATCTGCAAATCCTGTTTCACAGAACACAACTGAAGATAGTTCAGATAGTGTGCAAGAAATACCAACCAAAAAACCATATTCGGAGGTGGTGACAAAAACAACCGTGAACCGCGTATCAACTGCGATTTCATCAAATGGTAGAAGAGAAGGATTTCAAGCATGTAACAAGAAGAAAAAACCTCAGAAGAAACAACAAAATTCACGGCAGTAAAGAAAATTCCACATTCAAAGGTGTAACTAAATTGGGCCACTTACATATCAGCAGAGTTGATCCAGCAGTATTAATCAACAATATTAAAGGACACTTAAACATAAATAACTTGAATAATCTAAATATCCTGACGACTACAGGTAATATAAAATATCGGCTCCCATCAATAAAATTTCAGATTTGAAAGATCCATCTGTTTAGCCTAGAGGAGTGTGTGTGAATATTTTTATTCCATGTCTATTAAAGGAGAAGTCATAAACGTAAAAAAGTAAATAATAACGTTAGGGAAATACAATATCACAATATATACATACAAATATAAAAAATATAATACAATATCACAAAAAGCATATACAAAATTTGAAAAAACACTTAAAAATTTTAGCCGAAGGAGAACGGGCGGAGTTCACTTCTTCAAATGATCTTCCACTCAAACCCATGAATAGACTTCACCAATACTGCTTCAATGAACGTTTGTTCACTCAGTTTGTTTTGTTTTTCACATAGAGAATATTTAGCTTTCCCCCTGGAACCCAAGTTTCTTAAGAATAATAGCACATTGACCTCTAATTGATTCGACAGTAAATTAAAAAGTATGAGGGAACATCTAATTTTTCCCAACAATTGACATAAAAAGCATCCAACTATTAATAATAAACAAATTCGATACGAGTTCAAGATAGCCTATAAACAAACTATAAAAGTAAGAAAGTATTCCAACAACGATTCTTATATATTAGATGCCTGTAATCTCATAAGCAATGTTTGATGTAATAAATTAAAATAGAAATAAGTCATCCTTGCCATTTTCAATGTTAACTTTTAATAATTTTAATCACATTTTGCTACAATTCCCTCCATTTTAACGTAATTAAATTCATCCAACAACAATAACAATCAAAAATCATACCTATAATATTTAATTAATTTACTATTTCTAAACTGAAGAATAAAAATAGTAGAGATATTTATGCTATCAATAAAAAAGTAATTATGACTGTTTTGAATTTTAAATTAGTTCCTCTAAAGTTCGTTAGATAAATAAATATATAAATTAATGTATTAGAGAAAGTACTTTTCCATCCTCACTAATAAAAATTAAAGTTATACCGTTATTTAAAAAAGGAGATGCAAATAATCCCTGTAACTTCAGACCCATATGTATTATACCTTTAATTGATAAAATTATTGAAATAAGTCTTAAACAACAACTGCAGCATTACTTTGTATCGAACAATCTTCTTAATAATTGCCACTTTGGTTTCAGTTCAGATACATCTACTAGCGACACAATCAATAATTTAACAGCATTTATTATATATGCCTTTGAAAACAATGATTATTCTTTAAGTACCTTTTTCGACCTCACTAAAGCTTTCAACTGCGTGTCACATAACATACTCTTGAATAAATTGTTACGGCATTCAAATAGAATCTATTAAATTATCAAAGTCTTAAAAAATAGATCACAAAGAACTACTTTTAATAGTTCTTTATCTGACCTAGCATTAATAACAACGGGTGTTCCATAAGGATCCGTTCTGAGACCCATATCATTTCTTATTTTTATAAACGACATCATGACTGTGATGATACAATTAAATTCACACTCTATGCTGATGCTCAAGGAACGTGTTTAAGAATCATGTTTAATCTCCAATCTTTGATGTTAGTGATTATTTCAAAAATTATAGCTTACTAACTGCTCCTTCCATATATATTTTCAATTGTATTATGTATGTAAAAAGGAATCTTCCAAAGCTTTCTGTGCAAACTGAACAACACTTATTTTTAATTACATTAACCTAAATTCATTTCTTGTTCCAAATTACCATAGTATATCACAAACTATTTAACGTACATTCAATCATTTTTAGTTCATTTTACAGAAAGAAATACGTACAGACTAGTGTTGCTTTGATAGCCTTGCTATTTTGTAACACGCAAATTACTTTCGTATCATTCAATATCTGTCGAAGTATTAGCTAGAGAAGTAGTTGTTTCAAAAGTGATTTGTTCTTGTAGGCTTAATAATACTCATTTGTTGTAGATTTTACGAAAATATTTTCGTGTTTTTTCTAACACTTGAAGTCGATAATCATATAATGTACCAATTCGTTACACACGGATATATAGGTCTCGGAATGGACTACATAATTTTGGCCCACTATTTTATAATAAGTTACCAAAAAAGGTTAAATCGGTGCATTTACCAACATTCAAACAGATCCTTAAATCACTATTATTCAAGAAAGCGTACTATATGTTCTCGAAGATTTGTTTTAGTTATTTAAATGTTTTCACTGTTTAAAGAATTTTATTATTTCCATGTATTATGTTTTATTTTGGACGAGTGTATGTTTTTTTCTATTAACACAAATAGAGGTATTATTATATATTAATTATTGAATTTATTACGCTTCTTCCTGTTTGAACAATGTATTTCTTTTTCAATCACAATTAGGCATTTGATTCTGTGACCTATTTTTTTCTGTTGACTACTACTGTTATTAATTCTATCTTAGCAGATGTTTTTAAATTTTGGCTTACGAACGAGACAGCTGCTAATATATCTTTATGTTTATCACTTTCACCTGAACTGTAAAGTAAATGATGAAAATTAATAAAAAGACAAATATGATGTCCATGAGCGTTTTTAAATATTTTTTATTGCCTCTTATTCAGTTTAACCGGAGACACACTGAACCTTGTTTTAGAAGAAGAAATAAAGAAACAAATCAAGACGGGACTTAACATGTAAGAAATTAAATAATTTGAAATTAGAAACAAAAAGATATTTATACATTGCATCACAAACAAACTTCTGATTACAATAAATACACCTCTCTATAATTGTACCAAACGTTTAAAGCATAATATTTTCGAAGCCCTAGAGACAAAGAAGATCGATAAAGTTGGGAAAGAACTAACTACTATCTGAAAGCCTTCGAATCAACATCTAATCACTAAAGGTAAAGCTGTAGAAAAACAAACGAAATAAAACCAATAAGCTATTTCTAGTATCAAGAACCACATATAAATCTGCAATACATTCTATACAAATCTTCTCCAATAATATACTGCTAAAACAAACGCATCACAAAGATTTAAATTGTTATCTAGTAAGAATCCAATATATCTTTATAAATTTAAGAGACTTCGATCACTTACTAAACAGGAAGATATGAGAGTATTTAGGACAGTATATAAACGAATCCTTTTAGCTTATAGATATGCCTATATAAAATAAGACATGACTAGAATACCAATCCAAATCCTTGACAAAATATATTTTTTGTAGAACTGCCAAATCTTTGTTTTTTTTTACATAAGTCTAAGAAAGTGATTTAATAAGAATAATGATCTTATTTTCTAATAAACTGTCTGCTGAAAACGATTCTATTTCTTTAATTTAATGAAATATTGTTTTGGTCCTTACGGAGCATTCTCAAAAATAAAACTAAATTGATTTATAAACTTATACCTATATATATAATGCCACACTTTCATTTTAAATTTAGTTTTAACTTTGAGAATGATCCGTAAGGACAGAAACACGTCAGTTACCTGATAATAAACAAATGGAACACAAGAAGTGTATTACTTCTCCAAATTGTAGATTTATATTTGCAAATCTACTATCATTTATTTATATGATATTAATACAAGCATAATTTCTTCAATTTAGAAAACATAATTATGGCTATATTAAATTATATATTATTATTATACCAGGTCTATAAATATGAAACTGGATTTTTTGTATAGAAAATACGCGTTTATTGTATGAAAATGATAAAAAATATTTTATTCGAAGTATTGCCCACGCAAAAAAAAACTGTTGCTCTTTTGAGGTAAACCAGTCATCGAGCCATTTTCGTACATTTTCGTAAGAAGTAAAGCGCTGCTCGGCAATCGCGTGTCCCACTTACAAATTGATGCAAATAAGTAGTAATTGGACGAAGCCAAGTCTGATGAGTAAGCCGCATGCGAAGCAAAATCACTTTGTGTTGCCTTTTTTGATATTCTGGCCGTTTTCACGCAAAGCTTGATTCAAAATGATCATTTGCTGTCGGTAGCGTTCAGTATTAACAGTTTCGCCAGGTTTTAGCAGCTTATAAAAGATCACACCCTTCTGATCCAACCAAACACAGAGCATTGTCTTCTGTCCACACCGATTTGGTCTTGTAGTCGATGTTGATGGTTCGCCTCGAGTTACCCATGATATTTTACGCTTAGGATTCTCAAAATATATTCACTTTTCATCGCCAGTCACAATTCAATGGAGCAATGACTTTCTTTTGTACCTGGCGAGCAGCATTTCGCAAGAGGTTTTTCGGTATTCCTGCTGTCTTTTATTCAGTTCATGTGGAACCCATTTTTCCATCTTTTGGATCTTGCCCATGGCTTTCAAACGTATGGGGACGTCTTCTTGTGTCACATTTAATTGATCCGCGAGTTGTTGTTGCGTTCGAGCGTCATCCTCATCCAACAACGCTAACAATTCGCTGCCTTCAAACTTTTTCGCTGGTCTTCCACGTTCTTCGTTTCTCACGTCAAAATCGCCACTTTTGAATTTTTAAACCACTCAATGCACTGTGATTTACCAAGAGAATGCTCACCTTAAGCTTTGACAAGCATTCGATGCGATTTTGCAGCAGTTTTCTTCAATTGGTAACAGAAAATCAAAGCTGTCCGCAAATCGTAGTTTCAAGGCACAAAATTAGACATGCTCAAAGCTATTACAAACTATGCTGTTATATGAAACTTGTGTTGTTGTGAGTTGAAAATCATTGTCAGAGGTGTCAACAAGGAAATGGCGCCAATGACGCGGTTTGGCGGTAACTACATTGACAGCTAAGGACATTTATGGGCAAATTCCCGTTTCATATTTATAGACCTGGTATATATAATATTCAAATTTACATTGCCGTTTTCTGGCTAAAATTGTACTAAATTAACGTCCAATTTCTATTAAGTAATAATCAAAGATGTTATCTATTCCTGTATATTACAAAGATATTTCCATGAATACTTTCAAATTAAAATATATCAATGCTCGTCAAATTAACTAGAACTAATCTTGAAATATTTTAAAGTCATGCTTCTTCAAGTAATAGAAACAGAGACCACAATTATGTCTTTTATATAGGATGTTTCTGGACTTTGACAATGTAGACCATAAGATGAAAATAACTTGTGGTTATGGAGCTATCCTGGTATATTCATATCTTAACTATTCGAATTTCCACGTTCACTTAGTGTGATATTAACTAAATGAAAGTATATATTTTTATTTAATAGAATTATTATAACATTATATGTAATTAATATAAATTAATATGCAATAAAGAGGTAAATGGTTTCTGAAATAAAAGTAATTTACATGGAGTTCTATTAAAATTTCAATCTAAGTAGAATTTTAAAAAAAAATGTTACGACAGGAAGTTAATTAAATCCAAGTTGTCGTATTCGCGTCCGGACGATCATCGAACTCGACCCATAAAATTAATTTACGAAAAATGTGCGACTTTTAAACTTTCGGCTTTCATTTGAAATTTAAAACTCGACTTCAGGGGAAGCAAGTCTCGAAATTAAAATGGACAGGTTGGCCTAATAAAGTGAATTGTTTTGCGACGCGCACTCAATTTTTTTTATGAAAAGCATTTTTTTTCGCAGCGTGTTCATTATCATATTTTTATTTAGTCTTAGGTAACTCTTAGAATGAAATATAAAAGGTCTTAATATATTACACTATATAATTTAATGGAAATAAAAAGAACACTGAATAAACATAGTAACGGTCGCAACCATCATTATGAGGAAATAAATAGCTTGTATATTTGTTTTATTTATTTGTCGGAGTACTAAACCAATGGTTAACCTAAAAAAAATCTCAAAGGTTCCAAGATTTGAACGATATGATAAATATGATTGCAATTCCGATATATTTGATGGTAAGTTGTATTTTTTTAGATATAAGACTAGTTTAACATGCGGCATGCAATTAAAAGCCTTCGAAAATGTCTGTATATATAACAACTACCTGAGCACCGCGATCTAATTCACCAGATATAAAATGTGTAACACATAACAAATTAGTGTGTATCCTTATTAATGTTATTTGTGTGTATACATGCACGTTGTTCATCAATTTCCTCGAAAACATATGTTGTAATATTTAAAGGATCAGCTAATATGTTTTATTTTATTGGTAATAGATCATACTTCATTTTGTGATTTTCCTCTTCTGCAGCAGTAACTTTTTTAATTACTATTTTATTTCATTATTAAATGTATTTAAAAATTCAATTTTAAATTTAGAAAATTTCTCAGTAAGAATAATTTAACGTGTTGACTTGATAGAAACGTTAATATCTGTATCAATTCCATCCCACGGCAAACAAACTGAACAAACCCACAAATCACCGTATTGTTTTATGTATTCTAACTAGTTCAATCAAAGTATAACAACATCGATTCAAGGGACAAACAACCAATGTTTACAAGTTTAACAATTTATCATCGGAAGCCTTAGGCTTATATTTTTCTTACAAGTGAGGCAAGATTGTTGTACCATTATAAATTTATTTAATTACGGAAATAAACAGGAATACTGCACCCAGAGGGCGGTTTGGGTGACTAAATATACAGACATAGGTAGCCCACGGAAGGATAAACAAAGTAATACAGAGGTTAATTAATTTTAAATCTATTCAAATAACGGATTAAACACATATTATTCCTCAAAATAATGTAGCAGCATAAACGTTGGTTGGAAATCCGCGATCCAGAATAACAGTTCGTACGATTATCATCCTTAGGACCACTATAAACAAGGAACTAGTACTTAAGTAAGTTTCGATTTATTGGTTATTAAAGTACTCTAATACTTATCTGAGGTGGCTAAAACGTTACACACACTTTACAGTATTCACTGACTCAAAAAATGATGTTATTGTCACTTACACAATTCAATAATAATAATAATAATTTCATCAACATATCTAAACTAGCTAGTAAAAGCATTTTCTGAAAAGGGGGTGTTTGTTGATTGTTCACTGCCACAAATATACAGAACAATTTCAGCTTCGATAATTCTGTTCATACGAATATACGTTTATACAACGTAGCTATAATCCGACAAATCTATTAATTTCTTGGATCTCACCATTCACATATCGAACCGAGGAATGAGTGTAACATCTTTCATAAACCCACACAGACCCTTACAACCACCCATCAAAATTCTTTTCACCTTAGCAGCACATCACTCGATGATAAATGATAGATTATGCCTTTGTCTAAAACAAAATTTTTAATAATTTTAAGTAGATGTAAGTTGTAACTTACTTGTGTACTGAAAGTAGCTCCTAAAGAGAGTGATAAGGAAGTATCTACCATTAGAAAATAATTATGACAATCTAGCGTCGCCTTGTTCAATATAACTAAACCATCAACTTACCTTATAAAGAAAAACAAGGATTTTGTGACGTCGACTTCTATCCGGTTCGAAGGACCAAAAATGTTACGTCGACTTCTATCCGGTTCGAAGGACCAAAAATGTGACGTCGACTTATATCCGGTTCGAAGGACCAAAAATGTTACGTCGACTTCTATCCGGTTCGAAGGACCAAAAATGTGACGTCGACTTCTATCCGGTTCGAAGGACCAAAAATGTTACGGTGACTTCTATCCGGTTCGAAGGACCAAAAATGTGACCATAAATGTAACGTCGGCTTCTATCCGGTTCGAAGGACCAAAATGTAACGTCGACTTCTATCCGGTTCGAAGGACCAAAAATGTGACGTCGTCATGTTAAAACGCACATTTAAATTAATAAATATATTGATAATAAAAACTTTACAAAAATGTACAATTAAAAATTCGTAAGAGCCGGTGGTGTTTGTTTGTTGATGGTTTAAACTCATCTTCCTTTTCGAGCACTGGTTTCTGCACACCACGTAAAGGGGTGGAGTTTGTTACTCCAAGGGTAGGTGGTGGTCTGCAAAAGAGGATGATTGGCTGCATAAACTTTCTTCTGCACGGTGTTGCCAAAACATCCATCGCACGTCTTCGGGTGGCTTCCAGATGTTGAAAATACCCGCTAAGCCCTTTATGGCCCACGGACGGTACGACGCGCACAAACACATAATAAAAATAGAGTTTAAATTTACAATTCTTATGATGATTTATTCTAGCAATAAACTAATATTCGAGGAAGGAGTTTAAGCCGGTACTGTCCGTACACTCGCTGCCCCCAATAAAATGTAAATTCGTTACGGTCCATGCACCCCGTGCAGTCAAGGCCGTAACAGATTTCAATGAAATTAATGTCAGGAAATATGCTAGAAACTGGGTCAGTCAACTTGGCCCCCCCTTTTAAGAATTTTGAGTCCAAAATGTTGCACCAGAAAGAATCTTAAGTTGCACCAAGTTGCACCGTAAAAAATAAAAGTTGCACCAATAGGGGTGGAAAGTTACAACGTTTCGAAATTTAGGGGGGCTAAGTTGACGCTAGCCCCCCCAATTCAAAATTTTCAATATTTTCTAGAGGGAATCGACTCTACAGAAGTTGCACTCTCGGAACCACTATTTTTTAAAAGTTGCACCCCTTATATAAGCTCCCTATGGAATAGAGAAGTTTGGGTGCCAGCCCCCCCTTTTCAAAATTTCAACTAAATTTTTAGCTTATTTTATAGCTTAGAAGTTGCACTAAGTTGCACCATAAAAATTATAACTATAGCAGTCCAAACAAAAATAATATAAACAAATCTAAATTAAGCTCAAATCCCGTATGCGTATTTCCAAATTGGTATACCATTTCCTAATAAACACGATTTTTATGAAAAATATAAAAACGGAGAGACTAATTGTAGTCTTCTACATGGTAAAACTTACCACAAACACAACTTAATATTCCTCTCTAGAGATATTATTTAAAAAAATAACAAGGGCTAAAGATTTGTCATTATACCCTAACTATTTAGATTTTTACAAAAATAATAATAAAACAGAAAAAATCGATTTTTTTAGAGATCAACTTGGTAAAAACATAACTGATAATTTTTGAATCATTGTTTCTTTAAATTATTGTACGGGGGGAGGGGGTTGATGGGTGAGAATCTGCCATATTACCACAATTATTTCGATTATTACGAAGTTAAAAAAAATGAGTGAAAACTTATAATTTTCTATCAAGTGCAACTTGCCAAGAACCTAACTGATTATGTTCTATTCATTGTTTTTTTAAATTTATTATGACGGGGGTTGAGAAACTGCCATTTTACCCCAATTATATCAATTTTTGCAAAATTAAAAAAACTGAGTGAAAATTTCTATTTTTTTATAGAGTGCAACTTGTCAACGACCCACCTGATTATATACTATTCATTGATTCTTTAATTAATTGTGTGGGGGTGGAGAAACAGCCATTTTTCGCCAATTATTTCAATTTTTGCAAAATTAAAAAAAAATAAGTGAAAAAATCTGGTTTTTTATACGGTGCAACTTGTCAACGACCCACCTGATTATACACAATTAATTGTTTTTTTAATTAATTGTGCGGGGGTGGAGAAACAGCCATTTTACCCCAATTATTTCAATTTGTTATAAATTTAAAAAAAAACTAAGTGAAAATTTCTAGTTTTTTATACGGTGCAACTTGTCAACCACCCACAATTAATTGTGCGGGGGTGGAGAAAAGGCCATTTTACCCCAATTATTTCAATTTGTTATAAATTTAAAAAAAAACTAGATACTGCTATTTTACCATTACCAGAAATATGTCGTATTATATATATTAATAGTGGACATTTCTAATTTTTCTATAGAGTGTAACTGCCCATAAAGCCAACTGAATATATTGCATTCATTGTTCGTTAGGTTTTTGTACTGAGGCTAAGAAACTGCTAATTTATTTCGAATTTTACAAAATTTAAATTTCTAATTTTCTATAGTGTGATACTAAGAACCTAGCTGATTATACTTCATTTTCGTGCACTACTTAGACGACGATTTATAAGTGCCCAAAGGAAATATGTAAACAAAATGTTAATAATTAGGATTACCTATACGTTTGCAGTTATTCATAAACTACATCATCAAAATATAAATACAAAGATCACATACAATTACCGCGTGGTGAATTGGGATTTTTAGGGTATAAAATGTAAAAATGTAAATGTGTTAATTTTGGCTCCACTAAATATTTGAAAGTATCGGTTTTATTTTATCGTTTTAAAAGCATTTTATCAAGCTGAATATTTATACCGTGCGTTTTATTTAAGTATGGCCATAGGGATTTCTCCACCCCCGCACAATTAATTTAAAAAAAACAATTAATTGTATATAATCAGGTGGGTCGTTGACAAGTTGCACCGTATAAAAAACTAGAATTTTTCACTTAGTTTTTTTGTAATTTTGCAAAAATTGAAATAATTGGGGTAAAATGGCTGTTTCTCCACCCCCGCACAATTAATTAAAAAAACAATTAATTGTGTATGATCAGGTGGGTCGTTGACAAGTTGCACCGTATAAAAAACTAGAATTTTTCACTTAGTTTTTTTGTAATTTTGCAAAAATTGAAATAATTGGGGTAAAATGGCTGTTTCTCCAGCCCCGCACAATTAATTAAAAAAACAATGAATTGTGTATAATCAGGTGGCTCGTTGACAAGTTGCACCGTATAAAAAACTAGAATTTTTCACTTAGTTTTTTTTAATTTGTCAAAAATTGAAATAATTGGGGTAAAATGGCTGTTTCTCCACCCCCGCACAATTAATTAAAAAAACAATTAATTGTGTATGATCAGGTGGGTCGTTGACAAGTTGCACCGTATAAAAAAGTAGAATTTTTCACTTAGTTTTTTTGTAATTTTGCAAAAATTGAAATAATTGGGGTAAAATGGCTGTTTCTCCACCCCCGCACTATTAATTAAAAAAACAATTAATTGTGTATAATCAGGTGGGTGGTTGACAAGTTGCACCGTATAAAAAACTAGAATTTTTCACTTAGTTTTTTTCTAATTTTGCAAAAATTGAAATAATTAGGGTAAAATGGCTGTTTCTCCACCCCCGCACAATTAATTAAAAAAACAATGAATTGTGTATGATCAGGTGGGTCGTTGACAAGTTGCACCGTATAAAAAACTAGAATTTTTCACTTAGTTTTTTTGTAATTTTGCAAAAATTGAAATAATTGGGGTAAAATGGTTGTTTCTCCACCCCCGCACAATTAATTAAAAAAACAATGAATTGTGTATGATCAGGTGGGTCGTTGACAAGTTGCACCGTATAAAAAACTAGAATTTGTCACTTAGTTTTTTGTAATTTTGCAAAAATTGAAATAATTGGGGTAAAATAGCTGTTTCTCCACCCCCGCACAATTAATTAAAAAAACAATTAATTGTGTTTAATCAGGTGAGTCGTTGACAAGTTGTACCGTATAAAAAACTAGAAATTAGCATTCACTTTTTTTTTAATTTGTCAAAAATTGAAATAATTGGGGTAAAATGGCCGTTTCTCCACCCCCGCACAATTAATTAAAAAAACAATTAATTGTGTATAATCAGGTGGGTCGTTGACAAGTTGCACCGTATAAAAAACCAGATTTTTTCACTTATTTTTTTTTAATTTTGCAAAAATTGAAATAATTGGCGAAAAATGGCTGTTTCTCCACCCCCACACAATTAGTTAAAGAATCAATGAATAGTATATAATCAGGTGGGTCGTTGACAAGTTGCACTCTATAAAAAAATAGAAATTTTCACTCAGTTTTTTTAATTTTGCAAAAATTGATATAATTGGGGTAAAATGGCAGTTTCTCAACCCCCGTCATAATAAATTTAAAAAAACAATGAATAGAACATAATCAGTTAGGTTCTTGGCAAGTTGCACTCGATAGAAAATTATAAGTTTTCACTCATTTTTTTTAACTTCGTAATAATCGAAATAATTGTGGTAATATGGCAGATTCTCACCCATCAACCCCCTCCCCCCGTACAATAATTTAAAGAAACAATGATTCAAAAATTATCAGTTATGTTTTTACCAAGTTGATCTCTAAAAAAATCGATTTTTTCTGTTGTATTATTATTTTTGTAAAAATCTAAATAGTTAGGGTATAATGACAAATCTTTACCCCTTGTTATTTTTTTAAATAATATCTCTAGAGAGGAATATTAAGTTGTGTTTGTGGTAAGTTTTACCATGTAGAAGACTACAATTAGTCTCTCCGTTTTTTATATTTTTCATAAAAATCGTGTTTATTAGGAAATGGTATACCAATTTGGAAATACGCATACGGGATTTGAGCTTAATTTAGATTTGTTTATATTATTTTTGTTTGGACTGCTATAGTTATAATTTTTATGGTGCAACTTAGTGCAACTTCTAAGCTATAAAATAAGCTAAAAATTTAGTTGAAATTTTGAAAAGGGGGGGCTGGCACCCAAACTTCTCTATTCCATAGGGAGCTTATATAAGGGGTGCAACTTTTAAAAAATAGTGGTTCCGAGAGTGCAACTTCTGTAGAGTCGATTCCCTCTAGAAAATATTGAAAATTTTGAATTGGGGGGGCTAGCGTCAACTTAGCCCCCCTAAATTTCGAAACGTTGTAACTTTCCACCCCTATTGGTGCAACTTTTATTTTTTACGGTGCAACTTGGTGCAACTTAAGACCTTTCTGGTGCAACATTTTGGACTCAAAATTCTTAAAAGGGGGGGCCAAGTTGACTGACCCATCTTTAAGGTCAAGATTAAGTTAA
>CAXAKX010000214.1:0-40138 GCA_963969525.1 Ontholestes murinus
GTTCATCTTATTCAATGTTCGAAAACATCTCTTTATTGAGCCAAACAATATCCCGGATGATCATAAAATTCCTGTTAACATTTTGAAACTATGTAAGTCAAATTGACATGCATATTGCAGCAAGAACCATAGCAACCAATAATAATAATCGGTATACAATACATACATTACATTACCCATATTCAAAATTTCAGGGGACAACGTGTATATATATATATATACAGCCAGCAAGGCTGGGAACAGGAATGGGGGGAGGAATAAGCCGCTTTATTGAGCAGAATAGATAGGTTAGAAAGAGCAGAGATAATAAGACAGAAAGAAAAAAATAAGAACAACATAATTATTAATGGATTAGATTAAGGGTAAGATGTGAAAAGAGATATTAGAAAATTGGCAGATGAAGTAAAAATAACATTCGTTATCGTGTGAAGTGTTGCAAAGATGGTTTGCAGGTGTTCCAGAAGTATCATCCAGAAGTGTCATTTCATCACTGTGGATGAAACATGGATACATTACTATACTTCTGAGACCAATCAACATTCTAAACAATGGGTTACAAATGGGGAATCTTGGGCCGGAAAAGTTATGGCGACTGTCTTTTGGGATTCGCAAGGGATAATCCTCATCGATTATCTGGAAATGGGTAAAACTATTACAGGTAAATATTATTTATCGTTATTAGAGCTTTTGAAAACCGAGCTGCAAGAAAAACGCCCGCGATTGGCCCACAAGAAAGTCCTTTTCCATCACGACAACGCACCACACCTCAGTAATTGTGGTCGCAAAATTAATAGAAATACGATTCCAACTCATTTTACATCTCCCCTATTCTGCAGACTTGGCTCCCTCCGACTACTTTTTGTTCCTCAATTTGAAGAAATGCCCGGCGGGTCAAATATTGTATTCAAACGAGGAGATGATTGCAAACACTAATGGATATTTTGCAAACATGGATAAATTCTATTATTCGAAAGGGATCAAGAAACTAGAACATCGTTGGACGAAATGTATAAGCCTAAAAGGATACTATGTCGAAATAAAAAGGTGTACCCAAAATACGTTAGTAGTCTTTATTTTTGCACGGACTTTTCAAACACCCCTCGTATATATATATATATATATATATATATATATTTTTATATATATATATATACCCCCTCGTATATATATATATATATATATATATATATATATATATATATATATATATATATATATATATATATATATATGTTTTATAGATAATTTCATAATACAATATTATAAAATAAATCATAAAACTACAAAATATGAATGAAAAGGGTCTTGTTTGGTGTCCAGTTCAATAATAAACTCACCTTTTCAGTTGAATTGATCCCTTTATCCATGCAAACATTTGAAAGCGCTGACATAGTTCGTGAAGACGATGGAGACTTCTGAATTATATAACTTTCAGTTTGTTTTTTGGACATTTTTGGACATGACTGAACTAATACAATATTAAATTATTCTTATATATACTTTTTTAGTAGAAACCACCACAGAAATTATTAAAAGGTTATGTAGCTAGCACAATACGTATTTTTCTCGAAAACTATGAGGTTTACCCAAAAAAATGTATACATTATCAGTTGTTCATTTAAATATGTATTATTTTTAGTGTTAGTACTAATTTTACGTCACTACAGTAATTTCATAGTTAATAACAAAAGTCTAACTTTGTAATTTGTAATATTTATTATTCGCGAAAATCAAGAAGCAAACAATAATAAAAATGTATGTTCTTTATTATTTATTAGATTATAATAACTTTGGAACAAGAAATGAATTTAGGTTAATGTAATTAAAAATAAATTAGCAAAAGCAATTAAATAATTCAATACTCAATAACAATCGGCAGACAGGTTTTCGATATTTCGATATCTTCAGTGCAGCTTTATTATAAAATTGATTTTAAATGTAAATAAAAACGTTTACTAAAATAAATATAATGAAATATGTATAAATAAATTACTCAGGTATGTACGGCAACTGACACAATAATGAAATAGAATCAAGTAAAGGTCTGAATTTATACCTGAAATGGATTACTGTATTCTACAGAAATAATTACGTTCGGGATTAAGGAAAACACTCACTTAGAGCATAATTTAATAATAAAAATATATAAGTCCTTTACTTTGTGGAAAATTAAATAATTAGAAAAAAACACGAAAATATTTCGTAAAATCTACAACAAATGAGTCTTATTGAGTCTACAAGAACAAATCACTTTTGGAACAACTACTTCTCTAGCTAATACCTCGACAAATATTGAATGATACAAAAGCAATTTGCGTGTTACAAAATAGAAAGGGTATTAAAGCAATACTAGTTTGAACGTATTTTTTTCTGTAAAATGAACTTAAAATAATTGAATGTACGTTAATTGGTAGTCATTTTTAGTTCATCCTCCCCATTGCCATTCTCGCCTTCTTACATGCATACTCTATATGCTTAGCTCTGCTTCCGTTTTAGGAGAACAAATATCCTAAATATTTAAACTCACTCACTCTCTCCAATATCTCTCTCAACCACTTCAATTCCTCATCCTTTCTTCGACCACCCGCATTCTTACATACCATCCATTTAGTTTTCTTGAGAGTCACAATCAACTCCCTTTTATTAAAATACCTCTCCAGTCTCCCTTTTATCACATTCAATTTATTCATAATTCCAGCAATCATTACCACATCATCCGTATACGCCAGGCTCCATATCTTCCTTCTTCCCACCACTATTCCCCCTCAGGTTCTAGGAATGGGGCACCCTAGAACCTTTTCTATATCCGCGACATACAGTTTGAACGGTAGTGGGCTCAATGGGCACCCTTGTCTCACACCACGCACTACCTTGATTCTCTCCGACTCGCATTCACCTACTCTTATCTTACACCGCGTCTCCTTGTACAACTCACTCACCCAATTTACAATCTGCTCTGACACTCCCTTACCTTTCAAACATTCTATCAACAATTTTAGTTAAAGTGGTTTCTAAGCCAATGTCCAAAAGCGAGTTATCATTAATGTGATTTCGAAGGGTTTTGATTTGGTTCCAAAGTATAGAGTATTGTTATATGCCAAAATGTAAAGGGCTTTGAGTTTGACTGGTTCATTTTTGTACATATCCTGATTGTTTAATAACCTCATATGTTCGACTATGGCCGATTGCTTAGGTTCAATTATACCGTTTGAATCGGGTTGTTGCAAACTTATTAAATGGATTTGGAGTTCTCTGATTACAGTATTTTTGAATTCAAGGTGGTTTTCCGAAATTATTAAAATTGGGGTCCCGTGACGGCAAAAGAATTTAATGAGGTTAGTTGCTACCTCTATAGCTTGATAAGAATTTAATTTATACATTTGCGCGTATTTCGAAAAGAAATCTATTACGGTGAGGAATTTTGTGTTTTCTAAAGCTATACAGTCTATGTGAATAATTTCAAATGATTTCCTTGATCTTGGCGTATCATTAAATGTTAGTTTAAGATGTTTTCGATTGTATTTTTAACAGATAACGAGACAAATTTCACATTCGATAATATAATCTTACATAGTTCTCCTCATATTTGCCCAATAAAATACCTTTTTTAATTATGCTTCAATTTCGTCGATACCGCTATGACTAGTTTTTCCTTCATTATAATTTTGTATGGTTTCTAAAATATCAGTATCACCTTCAACGTCAGACAAAAGAACGAAAATTTATTTTAATCTTGAATTTTTAAAATATTTGGACTTTCAAAATAAAGGTAATAATTCATATTGGAGACAATATTTGTCTTTGATAAAGTCGACTACTTCTTGATTAAAATTAGATTTAGAGAATTGAATATAATTACTCATTTTCGTTTGTTTAAATAACTAACTAATTTTTGGTTTGGAAAAGGAGTGTTTAACCTCCAAAATGATTAATTGGTTATCACGAAGATTTACTTGTTTATCTGAAATGGGAATACTTATTATCAGTGCCTTCAAAGTTATTCAAATATTCTTTAATATTTGGTCGACACTCTTTCTTAATGTTAATCACGATTCTAAAAAGTGCATCGGCATTTTTATTTTAGAAAACTTTCTTATAAACAATGTCATAGTCATATTCAGACAACTTCAGCCTCCATCTAACTAATTTTGAATTTGTTTTTTTGATAGAAATTAACTATTGAAAGTGTTTATGATCAGTGATAATTGTAAATTTATGCCCAAATAGATATGGTCTATAGTATTTGACAATTGCAAATAGTTCCCTTTTAATAGTGGAATAACGCGTTTCAAAATCATTTAACGTTCGACTAGCATATAAGTCTGTGCCAATTTTGCCTTGTGATAAAACTTTACCAAGGGTCTAAGTACTAGCATCTGTGGTCAGCAAGAAGGATGTCGGAAAATCTGGGTATTAAAGTAATGGCTGGTTAGTCAGGACGTTTTTGCACAAGTTAAGCAATTTTGGTTCTCTATATCATTAATGTTTATTTAATTCTTTTTTAAAAGTTTCGTCATCGGTTTAGTCAAGTCCGCAAAATTTTTAATAAACATTCGGTAATATCCTAACGGTCTAAGAAATCCATTAATTTGTTTTCTCGTTGTGGGGATGGAATAATTTTGGATGGCAATAATTTTGTCTCGGTTAGGTCTAACGCTTCCGGGAGTAATCACATGTTTAATCTCTTGTTATGCTTTTAGGGTGGTAAGAGTCAAAAGAAATGTACCTTCCAGAGCTGATGGGTTTAATATATCAAATTAAATATTTTTATTTTTAGCTGATCTTAGTTAGTCTGCAAACAAGGGTATCAAGAAAAGGTACAGTTTCTTCTTTCTCTTTTTCTACTGTGAATTGTAGTCTATTGTAATCTCAGGTCCCTTTTCAATTCCCTTTTATCTTCCAATATATGGTTGATTTTATTTGTGCGGTTCCGGTTACAGAAATTGACAATACGTTTAATGTTTAAGTATATATTGGACAAACATCTCAGAAACTTAATAAACGACAAAAAAAACATAAAAGTGATATAAAACGGAAACCTCGTTCTACTGGTCTGAGAGTACACTGTAACGGCACTGGCCATTCACCAGATTACGACAACACAAAAATCTTTTGCTCTGAACGTAAGAGAAGTTTTCTTGAGATGTGTCATATATAAGCACATAAACATAGTATAAATTTTAAAAAGGACATTGATGGCCTTAGTAACATTTACAGTAACTTGTTTTCGTTACAATAACGCAAATGTTTACATGGTTTTAATTTTATTATTTCTAAAATTTGTCATCCTTATTCCACAATAATATTTGTTTCCTCATAAGCTACCCTTTATGTTAATTAGAAAAAACATGAAAATATTTCGTAAAATCTACAACAAATGAGTCTTAATAAGAGTACAAGAACAAATAATTTTTAAAACAACTACTTCTCTAGCTAATACCTCGACAGAAATTAAATGATACAAAAGTAATTTGCGTGTTATCACACTACCACATCATCCGCATACGCCAGGCTCTATATCTTCTTTCTTCCCACCACTATTCCCCCTGACTGCCCCATCCCTAGAACCTTCTCTATATCCGCGACATATAGGTTAAGCAGTCTGCCCAGTGCTCTGAATGTCAACGTGAAGAAATTTAAGCAAGCGCGGGTAAACGGCGGGAGTAACTATGACTCTCTTAAAGAATGATTGAACATGGCGAACGAAATAATGACACGATACCGGAAACTAATACACGTAATCCAACCGTACTATATCTGGAGTTACCCTTCACTGACAGATCATGCAGCATATGTCTCAAAGCTGCGAGGGGGTAACTATTTAGCCTTAAGCTTGACAGATGAGTTGCGACACATGAGGGAGTTGCATCTACAGATTGTGGTGAACTTCCAATGCATTATGTGCCGCAATACTTATGCCAAGAAACACTCAGCGCTCTGCCATACACCGAAGTGCTCAGCAGCCCCTGACCCCGTAATAAACCAATTGCGCGGGCATTTAAAACAAAAAGGGGTCTATTAACCCTTCAGCGTTCATGCGATTCTGAAAGACGGAATATAGAGAGGGCAGCAGCAACATCTTTTAAAGCTAAAACCATAAGAGAAGGGAAGATTTTTAGCATGGACACCGTCAGGACCATGATCGCACTGGAATCAGAATTCGCTGGGGACTCCAGAATAGCTGCGCGAATGGCAACCGTACTAAGGGGGTCGCTGACTGCAAAGCAGATCAGGGATAAGCGACGGGAGAAATTCTACAGGGATTTACTCGCTGAGGGAATGAACGTTGAAGTGAAACAGGTAGGTGCGCAGGCCGAACACAATATCCCTAGGGTCGACCTAGAAGCGGTTCCAAAGATCGTGGTAGAAGAAGCAAGGACACAGACTCCAGAAGAACGAGACTGGAGAATAAAAGTCCTAAAGTCTGCTTTCTCTGAAACAGAGAACTCCACAAAGAAAACAACCACGATTTGGAGAGAAGCCTTGGGATTGGAAATCTCTGAAGGAGCGATGAGCCTTTATACCGACCATCTGCTAGACCAACTCACGTCCAACATGACACCTAAGGACGTCAAGGCTAAGGGGAGTTCAGCCACTGGCGAGTCACTGTCGAAAGGGAACAAACTGGCTGGACAACCCATCTACCCAGCTCGACGAAACCAGCATCCGAAATCTCTACGGAGAACTCTGGGGACACGGAGAAGAAGGCAGGTTCCCAGCTACACACAATGAATTGGAGTGGAAAAGACTAGATGAGGTACTTGCACAAAAAACCTGAAACGATATTATGGCAAGAATCCGCTCCACAAAGAACAAAACGGCTGCTGGTCTAGACGGGCTCACAAAAAAGAGGACATTGGGCAAAGAGAATGTAGATAACATGCTGCTGTTCTTCAACTTGGTCATCCAGATCCTTGAAAACATTCGCCTTGCGAAAACTAACAACGGCATGGACGGAGTGCTGGTAGATATAAGTAAGGCGTTCGACACTGTGCCACACAGTGCTTTAATGGCAGCACTACGAAGGAAGGGACTCCCAAACCATGTAGCGAGGATGGTGCGGGATTCGTACAGGGGTGTAACAACCAGGGTCCGTCAGGGGAGGACGGAGGTGGGAATGGAGATCAGGCGCTTGACCCCGCGCCTGCTCTCCATTCCATTTCGCAGGGCGACCCCCTCTCGCCCCTTATCTTCAACCTTACCATCGAACCTCTCCTGGAGGAGCTTGAGGCGGACGAGGGAGGACTAGATGTAGGGTGGGGTCGTCTCGGATGCCTTGTATTCGCAGACGATTTACTAATAGTAGGAAGAGATGCAGCGGGGGCGCTACAGATGCTGGGACGAGTGGAACGGTACCTTGGAGAGCTGGGCATGAAAGTGGCCCCATCTAAATGTACAGCTTTCCAGATACGCGTCTCTCAAGAGTCTTGGTATCTGGAGGATCCGCTGCTGAAGCTAGGAGGGATACCAATTCCGGTGGTACCGGCAGGTGGAGGTTTCCGCTACCTGGATTTCCCCCTGGAAAGAAGTCGGCGATGTGGGAGGTGGAGGAGTTGTAGGAGGAGAAGGTGGAGTAGTGGAAGAGTTTAGGCAAACTCTGGAGAGAGTGGAGAAACAAACTCGACTTACGACTCCAAAAAAATACTAAAGGTCATGCGGATCAATCTCCCATTAAATGCCAAAACCATTGCGGCATTCAAACGAGAGTCGAGAAGGGAGGAGTTGGAAATGTGGAAGGCCCTGGGCTCACAGGGAAAGTACTTTATACTTGTTCACCTTTTCGAAGTGGCTCGCACGGAGATGCCCAGTGCCCTCCTGGCGGACTGTGATGTCTCTTTAGTCACGGCTACCTGGCCCACCCTTCATAGATTCCGTGATGACGAAATCCACGATCCCGTCATGACGGCGGATCCGATCGCGTTTTGTCGTCGGGCACTGACCTAGGATATGACCTAGGGTCTCAACATCAGCCCCACAATGGCGACAAAGGACGTCAGGACGTCCAGAACACCACCCCCCCCCCGCTCTATTTCTCGCTGCTCTGTGCGCGCAGGTGTTTGTTCGCATTCGCAGAGCTGTTATTTGCCTGGATGGCTTTAGTAGATTAGATTTGCCAACCAAGCGTTACTTATCTTATCGTTTGCGTAGGCCGCCGCAAACTTTCCCTGTGAGCCCAGGGCCTTCCACATTTCCAACTCCTCCCTTCTCGACTCTCGTTTGAATGCCGCAATGGTTTTGGCATTTAATCCGCATGACCTTAGTAATTTTTTGGAGTCGTAAGTCAAGTTTGTTTGCTAGGGCCAGAGTTGACATTACTGGATCAATCTCCTGTGCATTCCTCATCTTCAGGCCGGCTGATAGAGTTGCCGCCGTAACGTTTATTTCAAATCTAAGAAAACCTAATCCGCCGATCCACTGGTCACAGTGTATAAATCCGTTGGCGGTACACTGCGACAGGTGGTACATGCGGCGTACGCTGGTTCTGAGTTCCTGACTCAACTCCCGGAGAACAGACACTGGGGTAATCTGTGCCGTTAACCGGTAGCTGTAGTGAGGGATCAAACACCAACGAATTAGGTCCCTTTTTTGAAGAGGTTTCAAAGGCAGATTCTTCACTCTCTACAGAGTTTGCCTAGACTCTTCCACTACTCCATATTCTCCTCCTACTACTCCTCCACGTCCCACATCGCCGACTCCTTTCCAGGAGGAAATCACGACACCCAGGTAGCGGAAACTTTTTAAAGGCAGATTCTCCATTCTCTCCAGAGTTTGCCTAAACTCTTCCACTACTCCACCTTCTCCTCCTACAACTCCTCCACCTCCCACATCGCCGACTCCTTTCCAGGGGGAAATCCAGGTAGCAGAAACCTCCACCTGCCGGTACCACCGGAATTGGTGTCCCTCCTAGCTGCAGCAGCGGATCAGCCAGATACTAAGACTTAGGAAAGACGCGTATCTGCAAAGCTGTACATTTAGATGGGGCCACTTTCATGCCCAGCTCTCCAAGATACCGTTCCACTCGTCCCAGCATCTGTTGCGCCCCCGCTGCATCTCTTCCTACTATTAGTAAATCGTCTGCGAATGCAAGGCATCCGAGACGTCCCCCTCCTACGTCTAGTCCTCCCTCGTCCGCCTCAAGCTCCTCCAGGAGAGGTTCGATGATAATGTTGAAGATAAGAGGCGAGAGCGGGTCACCCTGCGGAATGGAATGGAGATTAGGCGCGGGGAGCAAGCGCCTGATCTACATTCCCACCTCCGTCCTCCCCTGACAGACCCTGGTTGTTACACCCCTGTACGAATCCCGCACCATCATCGCTACATGGTTTGGGAGTCCCTTCCGTCGTAGTGCTGCCTCTAAAGCACTGTGTGGCACAGTGTCGAACGCCTGACTTATATCTACCAGCACTCCGAACATGCCGCTGTTACTTTTCGCGAAGCGAATGTTTTCGTCAAGGATCTGGATGGCATTAAAACAGCCCATCTCATTGACGAACTCCTTCTGCCTTGGGTGCAGCGAAATACTTGATCTCAGCTTCTGGTCGACAATACCCCAGAAGTAGCGGCTAAGAATAGATCCCACAGTGATGGGCCTATAATTCTCTGCTTTTGCTGGGTCCTTCAAAAGTAGGGTGTTACGGTGCTCCAGCTAGCCTCTAGGTATGTGACCAGTCGCTAGGATCAAGTTAAAGAGCAGCAGCATGTTATCTACGTTCTCTCTGCCCAATGTACTCTTTTTTGTGAGCCCGTCTAGACCAGCAGCCGTTTTGTTCTTTGTGGAGCGGACTCTTGCCATGATATCGTTTGAGGTTATTTGTGTAAGTACCTCATCTAGTCTTTTCCACTCCATTTCATTGTGTGTAGCTGGGAACCTGCCTTCTCCGTGTCCCCAGAGTTATCCGTAGAGATTTCGGATGCTGGTTTCGTCGAGCTGGGCAGATGGGTTGTCCAGTCAGTTTGTTCCCTTTCGACAGTGACTCGATAGTGGCTGAACTCCCCTTAGCCTTGACGTCCTTAGGTGTCATGTTGGACGTGAGTTGGTCTAGCAAATGGTCGGTATAAAGGCTCATCGCTCCTTCAGAGATTTCCAATCCCAAGGCTTCTCTCAAGATCGTGGTTGTTTTCTTTGTGGAGTTCTCTGTTTCAGAGAGGGCAGACTTTAGGACTTTTATTCTCCAGTCTCGTTCTTCTGGAGTCTGTGTCCTTGCTTTTTCTACCACGATCTTTGGAACCACTTCTAGGTCGACCCTAGGGATATTGGGTTCGGCCTGCGCACCTGCTTGTTCCATTTCAACGTTCATTCCCTCAGCGAGTAAATCCCTGTAGGATATTTCCCGTCGCTTATCCCTGATCTGCTTTGCAGTCAGCGACCCCCTTAGTACGGTTGCCATTCGCGCAGCTATTCTGGAGTCCCCAGCGAATTCTGATTCCAGTGCGATCATGGTCCTGACGGTGTCGATGCTAAAAATCTTCCCTTCTCTTATGGTTTTAGCTTTAAAAGATGTTGCTGCTGCCCTCTCTATATTCCGTCTTTCAGTATCGCATGAACGCTGGTGGGTTGATAGACCCCTTTTTGTTTTAAATACCCGCGCAATTGGTTTATTACGGGGCCAGGGGCTGCTAAGCACTTCGGTGTAGGGCAGAGCGCTGCGTGTTTCTTGGCATAAGTATTGCGGCACATGATGCATTGGAAGTTCACCACAATCTGTAGATGCAACTCCCTCTTGTGTGGCAACTCATCTGTCAAGCTTAAGGCTAAATATTTACCCTTCGCAGCTTTGAAACATATGCTGCATGATCTGTCAGTGAAGGGTAACTCCAGATATAGTACGGTTGGATTACGTGTATTAGTTTCCGGTATCGTGTCATTATTTCGTTCGCCATGTTGTAACGGTCATATTTAACACCGTTAAGAAAGAAACATAATAATTCAAATAAAACATTAATTAAATTATGATTTAATTTTAATTTAATGTTTTAACGTATACAACCATTTATGCATAATTGTAATTCCATATTCGGAATTAATTTTTCCATTTTTGTTTATGTCTTATTTCCTAATTATTATTAATTAATTCAACAACAATTCTTATTTCAAATTTTATGACGAAAGTGCATTTATTTCTAAAATAATGTTTATGTTTATTAAATCAATGTAAATTGATTTGTTGAACATTGGCAACGGGGAATTTTTTGTTGCGGAGATCGCAAAGGTGAATCCGCGGACATTTTGGGGATGGGATTATCTTCTGAGCTGTGTGCTCGGCGTGTGATCTGTGTAATCGTTTGTTAAAGACGCGGAGGCGTTGATATCTCGGCGTATCTGTGTGATCGTCGTAAAAATACAAATAGCTAAGTGCTTATTTCTCCAGGCCGCTCAAAATCTTCAGGTAATTATTCATATTTTTTGAAATTCGAGTTTATCTAATTCGTTCGCGCTCAGGCCTGTTTTGTAGTACGGTTTCCTGTACCGATCTCAAGTCAAGCGGAACGGTTTTCCCGGCTTATCTAAGGCCATCATCAACCCCTAAGAAATAATCTGGTGATGACTAGGCGTGGGAGTGGTGAGATCGGATGGTGAAAGAGATCTTCCTGGTTTTTCTGGCGTCCGTCTTGATGAGAGAAAAGGAGCTTCTGGACTCAGGAATTCCATGTGAGCCGAGATCAGGGTGATGCTGTAGCCGCAAGATAAGTTTTTTTCTTCTCCCTTATTCAATTTTTTTCGATTTTTGATTTAAATTAATATTGTTTGAAGTGTAAATTTAAGAATGAGCCTATCCACATGTAAGATAATAAAATTACGTCATACCGATAATTTAATTACTAAAATTTTCGTGTAGTTTCAGTTAATTTAGTTACTAAAGTAGTAGTAGATAAATTAACTTATATATACATTTTTTTGATTAATTACTTCATATACTTAGTTTATTTGTAGACTTTACCGAGTGATAAATAAATTAATTTATTTACTGAATATATAATTTTATTTATTTTGAATTTAAGTTTAATTAAATAATCCATTTTTTTGTTGAGTGAAGAGATATTTCTTTGTGGAAGTTATAGTCTACTAAGACAACGTTGCAGTTATTAATTTCTATTAAGTTAATTTACCTAATCAAATTATTACAAAGAATATCATAATATTTTATTTATAAAGTTTATTATTAGAATTTATTAGCATAGTTTTCTTTAATGAAGAGTTGAATTTATTTAAGTGAAGTTGTTTATTGAAGTTATATTCCATAATTAAAGGAATGCAGTATTAATTGATATTTTTTTATTAAGTAAATAAATACTTATAATTATTTATAATTTACAAAGTGTAAAGATTAAGGTGACGTCATTTTTTTCTGGGGTTAAGGAATTATGTAATAGTGGTTAATTATTTGAGCGTTTTTTTACAAAGTTTAATATTATGAATTTAGTTATGGGTTATTTAATTACTGAGTAATATTTTTTGTTTATATTTAAAGCTTACATTTAAGTATTTCGTTTTTTTGCAATTTTCATTAATTTAATTTCAACACTTAGGTTCCAATATCCATAATAATTTATATACATGTTAAGTTTTATTTTTTTAATAAATTTGATTGTTTTTTTTAAATTAACTTTTATTTATTTTTTACTTTTTCTTGGTTCAAGTAAAAAAAAAAGGAATTATTAATTACATTTAAAATAAAACCAAGTGGCGCCCAAACATTTTTTTGTTTTTTATTTTTGAATTTAATTTACCACGAACCGCCTTCCGATTTTGAGCTGCCGTTCATAAGGAAACAAAACAGAAACATGTATATATATTAAAACATATTGGACTTCATATATTAGATTCTTTTAAATATAGTGAACTTAGCTAATTATTTAATAAAATTAATGTGGACTGGCTCTTAAACATAAACATGATCATGAAAATATATAATTTGACAGGTGTAACCTTGAATATTTGAGTATTTGTAGAATATGTATACTATTTATTGTCATTAATTAATACTTGGTATTAGATTTGCTATTAATACTTTAAATCAGTGATTCAAAATTATACATGGTGAATTAGAGTAAAATTTCGTTAGAAGATATATCGATATTTGAGGTTTGAATTGAAGTTGTTGACTTAATGTAGTGAGGATTTTCGTAGTTCTTTGAAATTACTTTTCGTAATTGATCGGCATTGGTATTTCCACGTTTTGAGTTTCTTTCTTTTTTTACAATTATGGATTCTAGTTATTTATTGAAACATGAGTTGATCTATGAGTTAAGTATTCGTGGTTTTTATAATGAATCGGCAAAGGTAGAGGACCTTCGATTTGTATTGCGTAAATTTCTTCGTGAAAAAATTTCGCCTACTTCAAATGAAAGTATATTTGTACCAGGTAAAGACGATAAGGAAATTGCTGACTCTTTTGAATCAATTACCCAAAATATAAATGCATACCCAGGTAAAGACGGAAAAATTTCTGAGAAACGTGTTCGATCACGATTATTTCACGTTAATAATAGGATACAACGACTTAGCGAGGTTAATGAAGATGTCAGGTCATACAAAGTAGAATGTTCGAACAAATGCATCCTTTTGGAGGCTCAATTATCACGCAAGATGGCAGATATGGCGAAGGCAATGGCATCTACATTCGTAGAGGGTAAACAACCGGCAGTCTATTTTGAAGAGGGTTCTGATTTGAGCGATGGTGAAGTAGTTCCAGGGGACATACCTTGTCCGGTAGGCTTACATTTTCGTTCCAGAGCTAGTAGTCGCTGCACAGGATATGTTCCAGTCTACAAATGGGGTTTGACTTTTAATGGCAATACTTCCCTTCTAGATTTCCTTGAGAGGGTGGAAGAACTTAGAGTCGCTCGTGGAGTCTCCAAAGAAGAATTACACCGATCAGCGACTGACTTATTTTCAGGTGATGTCTTGCAGTGGTTTCGACCAAAGCGTCTGTCTATCTTGGACTGGGATTCTTTAGTTACAGCCTTAAAAGCGGATTTCCTTCCTCAGAATATAGATGATAACCTTTTAGAAGAAATTATGTACCGAAAGCAGGCTCGAGATGAGAAAGTTGCTGTCTTCATAGCTTCGATTCATCATAAATTTTCACTTTTATCTGACCCACCCCCGGAATCTTCTCAAGTGTGGCGTATCCGTCAGAATCTTCTGCCATCGTTTAGGTCATGATTAAGTCTACAAGACATCCCTAGCGTTAGTAAACTCGCAGAACTTTGTCGAAAACTCGAAGCAGAGGACCCATACTTGACAAAAGCGTCCACTAATCAAAGAGTTAGTCAAGGTCATACTGGTGTAGCAGAGATTCAAGAACAACCTTCAACTTCAGGAATAATTTTGTAACGGTCCTAAAATGGACTTGTGTATTATTTTTAAATTCGAACATCTTTGGTCGCAGGTCATTCTAGTTTAATTAGTTTCGGTATGAGATTCGCGCTAATATAGGCAAACTATCGAGGAAGGAAGTAACTTGGGTTGCCGGAGATAAACAAAACGAAATGGGGAACAAGGATAATGATTATTTTCAGTATTTTATCAATAACATCTACTTAATTAATATCAGAATAATCTAATTAATATTACACATTATCTTGGAGAGTTTACGGGTTATTACACGGACATATTCCCGTTGAGTTTAACAATAACTCTTATATCGCTGGCATATGGGTGCATTTCTCGTCTACAGATCGGGCATTCCAAAAAGAGGTTATATTTGACCATGATCATGCGGGTCGTGTGATACTGAATGAATTAAGGATAGGGAACGCAAATTAATCATTAAATGCAAATTGTGTCGGGTAAAATAGTTGTATGGCTTACCTATGGGTTGTTATTGTTAGCGAGGTCGGAAAATAACACAACATCGACAACTGTCAAAAGTTAACGCTACCAATTGTGATCTAGAATGCGAATAATATTCGTAATGTCAGTTAATAGTAATTATCTTATTTAACGGCACAACCCATTTTTTCCGGTGGTGCAGTAAAAGAAGGCGGGCGTGCGGAATTGTGTTTTCTTGTTAATGTTTGGTTTAGGGATAGTTCCCTGATTTATCAAACGCGCCGTAAAATAATTACGTTGTGAGTTTGTTCGCTGGTTTGGAGAACAGCGTAATTTAACGCCGTGGGCGGCGGATTCTTCGTCTTCTTACTGTGCATCACATTTTGTTCGGTGGTATCACGTGGAGCCAAGAGAGGTATTGTAATTCTTCTTTAGTTCTAGTTTTTACAAATTAGTTTTCGATGCAGGTTTTCTACCTGGCTCTTTTTCCCGGGAGGAAAAATTTACCTTCGTCGGCCGTTCTATCCAGTGTTGTTTCTTGGCCTCTAAGACACCGTAGGCGATGAGATTAACCTTGTGTGTAGCTGAATTTTCCTGTTGCGAGTTGAGTTGATTGGAGTTTAGAGAAGCTGAGGAGGTATCGTTGTTCCTGGGTTTGGAGGAGTAGCTACGTTAGCGGTGGACGACGTCTTCAGGAAGAAACGAGGCGAGGGAGAGAAGTTACAGATCCGGAGTAACAAGTCAGATAACATTTTATTTATTATTTGTAATTCTAATTTCTTATTTATTAACTGTTCATTTAATTTGTTTGAAATTTTTGATAACTAGGAGATAAGTATATAAGTAAATAATTCGTAATGTAAAATTTGCATGCCAGTCGTGATTTTTTTTTAAAGCGCTTCGTGGACTTGTTTTTTTTTTGCTCTCAATTACATACGTATAATTTAGTAGCGCTACCAACGATTCAACGTACGTCACAATATACCCCACCGCGATACATTCACTTAGCTGACTAATATAAATATTTTAGATTAGTGCTGATCTAGCATGCGACTTCCTCAGTGTTTGTGTTACGTAGTTGTTTATAAGTTTAGTTTATCTTTCGTGTAATTGGTTAATTTGTAAATAGCCTGGTTGAGGTTATTATATGGGAATGTCGATCGTAGAGATTGTATTAAATTCAAGTTATTTCAGTCACCTTGTCTCATTTGTCCACCTAGGTTTCGAGCTTTTACCTCTGACGTCCGTGCTCGCAGGGCTTGTTCTTTAAAGCTCGTGGCGCTCTCTAACAACTTATTTACCCACCCTACTCTACAGACTGGTGGCCGTGGTAAGTCTTGCGAGCGGGAAAGTCGCGTTGAATTAATTCAATTGAGCGAGGTGAAAATGATAGTACTTGAATCGAGGGTACCATACCTCGAGTGAACCTTTAACGGATTGAGCGTCACAAATATATTGGCGCCCAACGTGGGGCACATTTTTTCTAATCCCGGCGATTTTTTTTTCCTTCTAATCTTTAGTTATCGTTTTGACTTAGACATTTTTTTTTTAATTATGGTAACATTGTTTTTGAAAACCGTATGTAATAGTCTAGTACCGGTGACGTAAAGATAGGATTTGTAAAATAACGATTTACGATTTAGTTTATTATTGCGAATGTTGTACGGAGGTTAATCGTGTGTTTCCTTAGTTAGGAAACTTTTTGTTTAATCAGGAAGTTTGTTAGAAGGTGATCTAAAAGTAATTATGTCTCAGAGAATTGATGTCGGAAGGTTGACGCAAGATGAGTTGGCGTATGAGATCACTATTAGGGGTGTATTACCATCGAGTGTTGAGGAGATGCGGAAATCTCTTAGGCAATTACTGGGTTTGGAGAGGCGGGACTCAAGTATCTCTACCCCTGAGTATCCTTTTTCTTTTGAGCAGGACAGAGAGGCTTTAGTAAATAAATTAGCTGAAATAGGGAGATTGTTAGATATTCCTGGGGGTGATCGCAGTAGTCAACAGCTGAAGAAGGTCCAAGCTAAATTGGCCTATGCGCTGCGAAGGGCAAATGCAATGCTAACATCCAACAAGGAGGAAAAGCTCGTACAGGGTGAATTATTCTCGAAAATTCTCGGGAAGATGGATGATTTGGAGAAACCGCTCGAGGAGGAGTTGGATGCTGTTGAACCAAACGCGGCTTCTTCTTTTATTGTTACAGGCGAGTCGGGGACGGTGGTCAAGTCCATTCCGGTGATGAATTGGGGGCTTAAGTTTTCCGGTTGAGAAGCCAAAGGGTCGTTGAATCTTTTCTTACAGCAGGTGGAGGAACTACAAGTGGCCAGGAATGTGTCAAAGGCACAACTTTACGCTTCTGCTATCGATTTATTCTCTGGCCAGGCACTATTGTGGTATCGAGCAAGGAGACACCAAACTAAGGATTGGGATTCGTTGGTTAAAATGTTGAGAGAGGAATACCTCCCCACCGACTACGATGAACGCTTGTTGGAGGAAATAAAACGGCGAACTCAGGATCCGAAGGAATCTATTAGTAGCTACGTAGTGATCATGCAGAATATGTTTTCTAGGTTGAGTGGGAAAGTATCTGAGGCAGATCAACTGAAAATTTTGTTGAGGAACTTGGCTCCTTTTTACTAAATTCATTTAGGTCTTCAGTCTATTAGTAGTGTCGAAGAATTAGTCCAGACCGGTCGTCGAATAGAAGATAGAAAGCAGGCTGTAGATAACTTCATTCCACCCCGTTCAAGCCCAACAGATTTGGAACCGGATCTTGCGTTTGTGCGTACCGAAGACTGCAGCACAGTTGACCAGATGTCACCAGAAGTACGGTGTTATAATTGTCGGGAGCTAGGGCACCTTCGGGATCAGTGCAAGAAACCGTTGGTGAGAAGATGTTATGGATGTGGGAAGATCGGAGTCATCCGGAGAAATTGTTCAAATTGTAATCAGGGAAACGGGTTCAGTCGACGTTAGAGGGTTGCCTGGCATCGAAGGAGTCTGAGTCAACCAAGATTCTTTTAGATTTTATTTTGTCGCATGTTCAAGGTGATGAACGACCTTACTTGAAGGTGAAAATCTTAGGAAGAGAGTTTCTGGGTCTGTTAGATTCTGGGGCAACTAGAACTATTTTAGGTGGTCCAGGCTGGAACCGATTGAGGAGTAGTGGTATTGGGTTGAATTCAGGTAAAGTACTGTCTTGTAGAGTCGCTAATGGTGACACATGTCATGCTATCGGAGAATTCGAGGTTCCTGTGCAGCTGGAGGACCGGATAAGGTTAATTAAATTTTTAGTTATCCCAGAGTTACCTCATTCATTGATACTCGGTATAGATTTCTGGAGAATTATGGAAATAGTACCCAATCTCAGGTCAGGTAGTTGGGAGTTTTTGACGGAAACAACCTTGCATATCGATTCAATAAAGTCAGAGGGGGATATGTCTAGAACAAGTCTTGCGTTAGAGCTGTCAGTAGAGCAGATGGCTCAAATCGATGGTCTGTTGAATCGTTATTTTGAGTCTATGACACCGGAGCTAGGTTGTACTAAAAGGGTAGAGCATGTCATCCGTACCTTTTCAGAGCCCATTAAGCAACGGTATTATCCAGTTTCGCCGTATATGCAAAAACACATCAATAAGGAGCTAGATGAGATGTTGAGGTTAGGTGTAGTAGAGCCTTCTACTAGTGCGTGGTCGTCGCCTATCCTTTTGGTGAAAAAGAAGGATGGTTCATACCGGTTCTGTGTAGATTTTCGGAGATTGAACAAGGTATCAGAACGAGACGCGTACCCCTTACCGTTTGTTAATAATACTCTGGATAAGCTCAGAAATGCTCGGTATTTATCTACGTTGGATGTTAAGTCAGCTTATTGGCAGATTCCCGTAGCTGAAGAGTCCAAGCAGTATACTGCATTTACCGTACCTGGACGTGGGTTGTTTCAGTTTCGACGAATGCCATTTGGGCTTCACAATGCCCCGGCTACGTGGCAAAGATTCATTGACAACGTTCTGGGTGTCAAGCTAGAACCGTATGTATTCGTTTACCTTGACGTTATCATTATTGTCACACCTACTTTTGAAAAGCATTTAGAGGTGTTAGAAGAAGTGCTTTGTCTTTTAAGGGAGGCTGGCATAAGGTTAGGACGGGATAAGTGTAAGGTTTGTCGTTCAAAACTGCAGTACCTGGGGTATGTAGTCGATTCAGAGGGATTGCACGTAGACCCAGACAAAATTTCGGCGTTACTTAAGATTCCGTCTCCGAAAAATGTAAAAGAGGTGCGTAGTCTCATTGGATTTGCGTCATGGTATCGTAGGTTTGTACCGAGATTTTCAGAGGTTCTTGCTCCAATCCAAGGGTTAGTTAAGAAGAATGTAAAGTTTGTCTGGACGGCTGAGTGTGAAAAGGCATTTCATACGTTGAAAGAAGCGCTAGTTTCCGCTCCAATACTGGCTTGTCCGAATTTTGAGGTACCTTTTATCTTGCAAACGGATGCATCAAGTTTTGGGTTAGGTGCTGTGTTGACGCAGAGGATTGATGGCGAAGAGAAGGTGGTGTGTTACCTTAGTAGGTCCTTAAATCGGAGTGAGCGAAATTATTCGACTACAGAGCGAGAATGCCTTGCGGTGCTTTGGGCTATCGAAAAATTAAGGCCATATTTAGAAGGAGTTCGGTTCGAGGTAGTGACTGATCATCATTCATTGGTGTGGTTACATAATTTGAAGAAGCCTGCAGGTCGTTTGGCACGATGGGCTGTACGGCTCCAACAATATGATTATGTCATTACGCACCGTAAGGGTAAAGACCATGTGGTTCCCGATACGTTATCTAGGTCAGTTCCGATTGTTGACGAGATTACTGCAGAAGACCAACTTGATAAGGAAGATTTGTGGGTTAAGAAGATGAGGGATGTTGTGTTAAAAAATCCTCGTAAGTTTCCTCAATGGCGTATTGAAGATTCACGGTTATTTAAATTTGTACGCTCCAGGGACCAGGGGGTCAATGCTAGTTGGAAGGAGGTAGTAGGTAAAAGCGAAAGGTCAAGTTTGTTAAGTCGTTTTCATGATCATGCTACCGCAGGTCATCTAGGGGTTTACAAAACCTATAATAGGATTCGTGAAATATTTTACTGGCCGAAGATGAGACAGGACGTAGCTCGATATGTAAGGGAGTGCAAAGTTTGTCAGCAGATCAAGGTGGAACAACAAAAACCAGTAGGATTTATGCTATCACAACCTACCGTGTTCCAACCATGGCAAATGATTAGTGCAGACTTAGTCGGACCGTTACCTAAGACTAAATCTGGTTTCATGTATATCTTGGCTGTAGGCGACTACTTTAGCAAATTTTCGTTATTTTTCCCTCTTCGGGCTGCTACCGCCGCAGCAGTAGTTGAGAAAATAGAGAACGAGGTATTTCTTGTGTTTGGCGTACCCAAGATGATTCTGGTGGATAATGGGAAGCAATTACAAGGTTGTAAGTTTAAAGCAATGTGTGAGAACTATGGGGTGCGGCCACGATTTAATCCCAGTTATCATCCCCAAGCGAACCCTACCGAGAGGATTAATCGTGTTCTGAAGACTATGTTACGAGCATATGTATCTGATAATCAAAGAGAGTGGGACAAGTATTTACCGCAAATGGGATGTGCAATAAGAACAGCTCGTCATGAAGTCACCGGGTATAATCCTTATTTCTTGAACTTTGGGTGTAATCAAGTTTTACGAGGGGATGAACACGCGTTGACTGAGAATGTATCTGAACTTCAGAGTTCTAGAAATGAACATGTGGAACAATTAGGACTTTTGCCTGAGTTCTATAACCGTGTACGCAAACGATTGAATCAAGCATATGAACGGAACAAGAAATACTATAATCTACGTAGACGTGATTTTGAGTATAATGTGGGACATAACGTTTGGAGAAGGAACTTTGTTTTGTCGAATAGTGCAAATTACTTTAACGCGAAGTTAGCACCTAGATACGTCGGACCTTTTAAGGTAAAGAAGAAGCTGTCCTTATATACCTACCTTTTGGTTAATGTAGATGGTAAAGAAGCCGGGGTATTTCATGCAAAAGATTTAAAACCCTATTACTAAACTTATTTGTGAATTGGCGATAATTACTTTTTATGGGAATTCTTTTTTTGGTTTTGCGTCGTAGAGTAAATTTAACGGGAGTGTTTGTTTTTCTTAATACTGAGTTAGTATTATGATGTTGTGTTTTACCTTAGTTTGGTTAAGTCGTTCGGACTAGCGTTATAGTCAAACAGGGTATAAGGTTCTCTTAGTTTTAGTTCTGAAGATTAAAATTTATTATTTTTGGGAGAGGACATATATCCCTTAGTTTGGTTTGATTATTGCGTATCGGAGCATTATGCTTGGTGGTCCTCACCATTGAATGCGATCGAGGGGGGGCATTCAACTCAGATGAGCGTTGTTGGAGCGGTCATTTGGAATCAGTTGTAATCCAACACAAGTGAGTATTATTGTATTTTTCGTTTGGTTTTTGTTTCTCTTGGTTTAGTGTCGGAGATCAGTATCTCACTTTGCGTACTGAATTGGTCGTTTAGGCCGCGATGGTAGCGGATATTTGTGCATCGCCTCCATGTTGCCAAGAGATTGAGTTAAGGTATAATGTTACCGATGTTGACTGTGAATTCCGTAGTAGTTTAAATGTCTTCGTGTTATATGCCGTCTCGTTCGCATATTAGACTATTTCATAGTTAATCCCGCCGTATTGTATATTGTCCTGTTCTTCGTAAAACTTAGGAAGTTTTCCTCGGGAAGCAAAGGGGGAGTTGTAACGGCCCTAAAATGGACTTGTGTATTATTTTTAAATTCGAACATCTTTGGTCGCAGGTCATTCTAGTTTAATTAGTTTCGGTATGAGATTCGCGCTAATATAGGCAAACTATCGAGGAAGGAAGTAACTTGGGTTGCCGGAGATAAACAAAACGAAATGGGGAACAAGGATAATGATTATTTTCAGTATTTTATCAATAACATCTACTTAATTAATATCAGAATAATCTAATTAATATTACACATTATCTTGGAGAGTTTACGGGTTATTACACGGACATATTCCCGTTGAGTTTAACAATAACTCTTATATCGCTGGCATATGGGTGCATTTCTCGTCTACAGATCGGGCATTCCAAAAAGAGGTTATATTTGACCATGATCATGCGGGTCGTGTGATACTGAATGAATTAAGGATAGGGAACGCAAATTAATCATTAAATGCAAATTGTGTCGGGTAAAATAGTTGTATGGCTTACCTATGGGTTGTTATTGTTAGCGAGGTCGGAAAATAACACAACATCGACAACTGTCAAAAGTTAACGCTACCAATTGTGATCTAGAATGCGAATAATATTCGTAATGTCAGTTAATAGTAATTATCTTATTTAACGGCACAACCCATTTTTTCCGGTGGTGCAGTAAAAGAAGGCGGGCGTGCGGAATTGTGTTTTCTTGTTAATGTTTGGTTTAGGGATAGTTCCCTGATTTATCAAACGCGCCGTAAAATAATTACGTTGTGAGTTTGTTCGCTGGTTTGGAGAACAGTCTTCTTACTGTGCATCACATTTTGTTCGGTGGTATCACGTGGAGCCAGGAGAGGTATTGTAATTCTTCTTTAGTTTTAGTTTTTACAAATTAGTTTTCGATGCAGGTTTTCTACCTGGCTCTTTTTCCCGGGCGGAAAAATTTACCTTCGTCGGCCGTTCTATCCAGTGTTGTTTCTTGGCCTCTAAGACACCGTAGGCGATGAGATTATCCTTGTGTGTAGCTGGATTTTCCTGTTGCGAGTTGAGTTGATTGGAGTTTAGAGAAGCTGAGGAGGTATCGTTTTTCCTGGGTTTGGAGGAGTAGCTACGTTAGCGGTGGACGACGTCCTCAGGAAGAAACGAGGCGAGGGAGAGAAGTTACAGATCCGGAGTAACAAGTCAGATAACATTTTATTTATTATTTGTAATTCTAATTTCTTATTTATTAACTGTTCATTTAATTTGTTTGAAATTTTTGATAACTAGGAGATAAGTATATAAGTAAATAATTCGTAATGTAAAATTCGCATGCCAGTCGTGTTTTTTTTTAAGCGCTTCGTGGACTTGTTTTTTTTTGCTCTCAATTACATACGTATAATCCGGTAGCGCTACCAACGATTCAACGTACGTCACAATATACCCCACCGCGATACATTCACTTAGCTGACTAATATAAATATTTTAGATTAGTGCTGATCTAGCATGCGACTTCCTCAGTGTTTGTGTTACGTAGTTGTTTATAAGTTTAGTTTATCTTTCGTGTAATTGGTTAATTTGTAAATAGCCTGGTTGAGGTTATTATATGGGAATGTCGATCGTAGAGATTGTATTAAATTCAAGTTATTTCAGTCACCTTGTCTCATTTGTCCACCTAGGTTTCGAGCTTTTACCTCTGACGTCCGTGCTCGCAGGGCTTGTTCTTTAAAGCTCGTGGCGCTCTCTAACAACTTATTTACCCACCCTACTCTACAGACTGGTGGCCGTGGTAAGTCTTGCGAGCGGGAAAGTCGCGTTGAATTAATTCAATTGAGCGAGGTGAAAATGATAGTACTTGAATCGAGGGTACCATACCTCGAGTGAACCTTTAACGGATTGAGCGTCACAAATATATTGGCGCCCAACGTGGGGCACATTTTTTCTAATCCCGGCGATTTTTTTTTCCTTCTAATCTTTAGTTATCGTTTTGACTTAGACATTTTTTTTTTAATTATGGTAACATTGTTTTTGAAAACCGTATGTAATAGTCTAGTACCGGTGACGTAAAGATAGGATTTGTAAAATAACGATTTACGATTTAGTTTATTATTGCGAATGTTGTACGGAGGTTAATCGTGTGTTTCCTTAGTTAGGAAACTTTTTGTTTAATCAGGAAGTTTGTTAGAAGGTGATCTAAAAGTAATTATGTCTCAGAGAATTGATGTCGGAAGGTTGACGCAAGATGAGTTGGCGTATGAGATCACTATTAGGGGTGTATTACCATCGAGTGTTGAGGAGATGCGGAAATCTCTTAGGCAATTACTGGGTTTGGAGAGGCGGGACTCAAGTATCTCTACCCCTGAGTATCCTTTTTCTTTTGAGCAGGACAGAGAGGCTTTAGTAAATAAATTAGCTGAAATAGGGAGATTGTTAGATATTCCTGGGGGTGATCGCAGTAGTCAACAGCTGAAGAAGGTCCAAGCTAAATTGGCCTATGCGCTGCGAAGGGCAAATGCAATGCTAACATCCAACAAGGAGGAAAAGCTCGTACAGGGTGAATTATTCTCGAAAATTCTCGGGAAGATGGATGATTTGGAGAAACCGCTCGAGGAGGAGTTGGATGCTGTTGAACCAAACGCGGCTTCTTCTTTTATTGTTACAGGCGAGTCGGGGACGGTGGTCAAGTCCATTCCGGTGATGAATTGGGGGCTTAAGTTTTCCGGTTGAGAAGCCAAAGGGTCGTTGAATCTTTTCTTACAGCAGGTGGAGGAACTACAAGTGGCCAGGAATGTGTCAAAGGCACAACTTTACGCTTCTGCTATCGATTTATTCTCTGGCCAGGCACTATTGTGGTATCGAGCAAGGAGACACCAAACTAAGGATTGGGATTCGTTGGTTAAAATGTTGAGAGAGGAATACCTCCCCACCGACTACGATGAACGCTTGTTGGAGGAAATAAAACGGCGAACTCAGGATCCGAAGGAATCTATTAGTAGCTACGTAGTGATCATGCAGAATATGTTTTCTAGGTTGAGTGGGAAAGTATCTGAGGCAGATCAACTGAAAATTTTGTTGAGGAACTTGGCTCCTTTTTACTAAATTCATTTAGGTCTTCAGTCTATTAGTAGTGTCGAAGAATTAGTCCAGACCGGTCGTCGAATAGAAGATAGAAAGCAGGCTGTAGATAACTTCATTCCACCCCGTTCAAGCCCAACAGATTTGGAACCGGATCTTGCGTTTGTGCGTACCGAAGACTGCAGCACAGTTGACCAGATGTCACCAGAAGTACGGTGTTATAATTGTCGGGAGCTAGGGCACCTTCGGGATCAGTGCAAGAAACCGTTGGTGAGAAGATGTTATGGATGTGGGAAGATCGGAGTCATCCGGAGAAATTGTTCAAATTGTAATCAGGGAAACGGGTTCAGTCGACGTTAGAGGGTTGCCTGGCATCGAAGGAGTCTGAGTCAACCAAGATTCTTTTAGATTTTATTTTGTCGCATGTTCAAGGTGATGAACGACCTTACTTGAAGGTGAAAATCTTAGGAAGAGAGTTTCTGGGTCTGTTAGATTCTGGGGCAACTAGAACTATTTTAGGTGGTCCAGGCTGGAACCGATTGAGGAGTAGTGGTATTGGGTTGAATTCAGGTAAAGTACTGTCTTGTAGAGTCGCTAATGGTGACACATGTCATGCTATCGGAGAATTCGAGGTTCCTGTGCAGCTGGAGGACCGGATAAGGTTAATTAAATTTTTAGTTATCCCAGAGTTACCTCATTCATTGATACTCGGTATAGATTTCTGGAGAATTATGGAAATAGTACCCAATCTCAGGTCAGGTAGTTGGGAGTTTTTGACGGAAACAACCTTGCATATCGATTCAATAAAGTCAGAGGGGGATATGTCTAGAACAAGTCTTGCGTTAGAGCTGTCAGTAGAGCAGATGGCTCAAATCGATGGTCTGTTGAATCGTTATTTTGAGTCTATGACACCGGAGCTAGGTTGTACTAAAAGGGTAGAGCATGTCATCCGTACCTTTTCAGAGCCCATTAAGCAACGGTATTATCCAGTTTCGCCGTATATGCAAAAACACATCAATAAGGAGCTAGATGAGATGTTGAGGTTAGGTGTAGTAGAGCCTTCTACTAGTGCGTGGTCGTCGCCTATCCTTTTGGTGAAAAAGAAGGATGGTTCATACCGGTTCTGTGTAGATTTTCGGAGATTGAACAAGGTATCAGAACGAGACGCGTACCCCTTACCGTTTGTTAATAATACTCTGGATAAGCTCAGAAATGCTCGGTATTTATCTACGTTGGATGTTAAGTCAGCTTATTGGCAGATTCCCGTAGCTGAAGAGTCCAAGCAGTATACTGCATTTACCGTACCTGGACGTGGGTTGTTTCAGTTTCGACGAATGCCATTTGGGCTTCACAATGCCCCGGCTACGTGGCAAAGATTCATTGACAACGTTCTGGGTGTCAAGCTAGAACCGTATGTATTCGTTTACCTTGACGTTATCATTATTGTCACACCTACTTTTGAAAAGCATTTAGAGGTGTTAGAAGAAGTGCTTTGTCTTTTAAGGGAGGCTGGCATAAGGTTAGGACGGGATAAGTGTAAGGTTTGTCGTTCAAAACTGCAGTACCTGGGGTATGTAGTCGATTCAGAGGGATTGCACGTAGACCCAGACAAAATTTCGGCGTTACTTAAGATTCCGTCTCCGAAAAATGTAAAAGAGGTGCGTAGTCTCATTGGATTTGCGTCATGGTATCGTAGGTTTGTACCGAGATTTTCAGAGGTTCTTGCTCCAATCCAAGGGTTAGTTAAGAAGAATGTAAAGTTTGTCTGGACGGCTGAGTGTGAAAAGGCATTTCATACGTTGAAAGAAGCGCTAGTTTCCGCTCCAATACTGGCTTGTCCGAATTTTGAGGTACCTTTTATCTTGCAAACGGATGCATCAAGTTTTGGGTTAGGTGCTGTGTTGACGCAGAGGATTGATGGCGAAGAGAAGGTGGTGTGTTACCTTAGTAGGTCCTTAAATCGGAGTGAGCGAAATTATTCGACTACAGAGCGAGAATGCCTTGCGGTGCTTTGGGCTATCGAAAAATTAAGGCCATATTTAGAAGGAGTTCGGTTCGAGGTAGTGACTGATCATCATTCATTGGTGTGGTTACATAATTTGAAGAAGCCTGCAGGTCGTTTGGCACGATGGGCTGTACGGCTCCAACAATATGATTATGTCATTACGCACCGTAAGGGTAAAGACCATGTGGTTCCCGATACGTTATCTAGGTCAGTTCCGATTGTTGACGAGATTACTGCAGAAGACCAACTTGATAAGGAAGATTTGTGGGTTAAGAAGATGAGGGATGTTGTGTTAAAAAATCCTCGTAAGTTTCCTCAATGGCGTATTGAAGATTCACGGTTATTTAAATTTGTACGCTCCAGGGACCAGGGGGTCAATGCTAGTTGGAAGGAGGTAGTAGGTAAAAGCGAAAGGTCAAGTTTGTTAAGTCGTTTTCATGATCATGCTACCGCAGGTCATCTAGGGGTTTACAAAACCTATAATAGGATTCGTGAAATATTTTACTGGCCGAAGATGAGACAGGACGTAGCTCGATATGTAAGGGAGTGCAAAGTTTGTCAGCAGATCAAGGTGGAACAACAAAAACCAGTAGGATTTATGCTATCACAACCTACCGTGTTCCAACCATGGCAAATGATTAGTGCAGACTTAGTCGGACCGTTACCTAAGACTAAATCTGGTTTCATGTATATCTTGGCTGTAGGCGACTACTTTAGCAAATTTTCGTTATTTTTCCCTCTTCGGGCTGCTACCGCCGCAGCAGTAGTTGAGAAAATAGAGAACGAGGTATTTCTTGTGTTTGGCGTACCCAAGATGATTCTGGTGGATAATGGGAAGCAATTACAAGGTTGTAAGTTTAAAGCAATGTGTGAGAACTATGGGGTGCGGCCACGATTTAATCCCAGTTATCATCCCCAAGCGAACCCTACCGAGAGGATTAATCGTGTTCTGAAGACTATGTTACGAGCATATGTATCTGATAATCAAAGAGAGTGGGACAAGTATTTACCGCAAATGGGATGTGCAATAAGAACAGCTCGTCATGAAGTCACCGGGTATAATCCTTATTTCTTGAACTTTGGGTGTAATCAAGTTTTACGAGGGGATGAACACGCGTTGACTGAGAATGTATCTGAACTTCAGAGTTCTAGAAATGAACATGTGGAACAATTAGGACTTTTGCCTGAGTTCTATAACCGTGTACGCAAACGATTGAATCAAGCATATGAACGGAACAAGAAATACTATAATCTACGTAGACGTGATTTTGAGTATAATGTGGGACATAACGTTTGGAGAAGGAACTTTGTTTTGTCGAATAGTGCAAATTACTTTAACGCGAAGTTAGCACCTAGATACGTCGGACCTTTTAAGGTAAAGAAGAAGCTGTCCTTATATACCTACCTTTTGGTTAATGTAGATGGTAAAGAAGCCGGGGTATTTCATGCAAAAGATTTAAAACCCTATTACTAAACTTATTTGTGAATTGGCGATAATTACTTTTTATGGGAATTCTTTTTTTGGTTTTGCGTCGTAGAGTAAATTTAACGGGAGTGTTTGTTTTTCTTAATACTGAGTTAGTATTATGATGTTGTGTTTTACCTTAGTTTGGTTAAGTCGTTCGGACTAGCGTTATAGTCAAACAGGGTATAAGGTTCTCTTAGTTTTAGTTCTGAAGATTAAAATTTATTATTTTTGGGAGAGGACATATATCCCTTAGTTTGGTTTGATTATTGCGTATCGGAGCATTATGCTTGGTGGTCCTCACCATTGAATGCGATCGAGGGGGGGCATTCAACTCAGATGAGCGTTGTTGGAGCGGTCATTTGGAATCAGTTGTAATCCAACACAAGTGAGTATTATTGTATTTTTCGTTTGGTTTTTGTTTCTCTTGGTTTAGTGTCGGAGATCAGTATCTCACTTTGCGTACTGAATTGGTCGTTTAGGCCGCGATGGTAGCGGATATTTGTGCATCGCCTCCATGTTGCCAAGAGATTGAGTTAAGGTATAATGTTACCGATGTTGACTGTGAATTCCGTAGTAGTTTAAATGTCTTCGTGTTATATGCCGTCTCGTTCGCATATTAGACTATTTCATAGTTAATCCCGCCGTATTGTATATTGTCCTGTTCTTCGTAAAACTTAGGAAGTTTTCCTCGGGAAGCAAAGGGGGAGTTGTAACGGCCCTAAAATGGACTTGTGTATTATTTTTAAATTCGAACATCTTTGGTCGCAGGTCATTCTAGTTTAATTAGTTTCGGTATGAGATTCGCGCTAATATAGGCAAACTATCGAGGAAGGAAGTAACTTGGGTTGCCGGAGATAAACAAAACGAAATGGGGAACAAGGATAATGATTATTTTCAGTATTTTATCAATAACATCTACTTAATTAATATCAGAATAATCTAATTAATATTACACATTATCTTGGAGAGTTTACGGGTTATTACACGGACATATTCCCGTTGAGTTTAACAATAACTCTTATATCGCTGGCATATGGGTGCATTTCTCGTCTACAGATCGGGCATTCCAAAAAGAGGTTATATTTGACCATGATCATGCGGGTCGTGTGATACTGAATGAATTAAGGATAGGGAACGCAAATTAATCATTAAATGCAAATTGTGTCGGGTAAAATAGTTGTATGGCTTACCTATGGGTTGTTATTGTTAGCGAGGTCGGAAAATAACACAACATCGACAACTGTCAAAAGTTAACGCTACCAATTGTGATCTAGAATGCGAATAATATTCGTAATGTCAGTTAATAGTAATTATCTTATTTAACGGCACAACCCATTTTTTCCGGTGGTGCAGTAAAAGAAGGCGGGCGTGCGGAATTGTGTTTTCTTGTTAATGTTTGGTTTAGGGATAGTTCCCTGATTTATCAAACGCGCCGTAAAATAATTACGTTGTGAGTTTGTTCGCTGGTTTGGAGAACAGTCTTCTTACTGTGCATCACATTTTGTTCGGTGGTATCACGTGGAGCCAGGAGAGGTATTGTAATTCTTCTTTAGTTTTAGTTTTTACAAATTAGTTTTCGATGCAGGTTTTCTACCTGGCTCTTTTTCCCGGGCGGAAAAATTTACCTTCGTCGGCCGTTCTATCCAGTGTTGTTTCTTGGCCTCTAAGACACCGTAGGCGATGAGATTATCCTTGTGTGTAGCTGGATTTTCCTGTTGCGAGTTGAGTTGATTGGAGTTTAGAGAAGCTGAGGAGGTATCGTTTTTCCTGGGTTTGGAGGAGTAGCTACGTTAGCGGTGGACGACGTCCTCAGGAAGAAACGAGGCGAGGGAGAGAAGTTACAGATCCGGAGTAACAAGTCAGATAACATTTTATTTATTATTTGTAATTCTAATTTCTTATTTATTAACTGTTCATTTAATTTGTTTGAAATTTTTGATAACTAGGAGATAAGTATATAAGTAAATAATTCGTAATGTAAAATTCGCATGCCAGTCGTGTTTTTTTTTAAGCGCTTCGTGGACTTGTTTTTTTTTGCTCTCAATTACATACGTATAATCCGGTAGCGCTACCAACGATTCAACGTACGTCACAATATACCCCACCGCGATACATTCACTTAGCTGACTAATATAAATATTTTAGATTAGTGCTGATCTAGCATGCGACTTCCTCAGTGTTTGTGTTACGTAGTTGTTTATAAGTTTAGTTTATTTTTCGTGTAATTGGTTAATTTGTAAATAGCCTGGTTGAGGTTATTATATGGGAATGTCGATCGTATAGATTGTATTAAATTCAAGTTATTTCAGTCACCTTGTCTCATTTGTCCACCTAGGTTTCGAGCTTTTACCTCTGACGTCCGTGCTCGCAGGGCTTGTTCTTTAAAGCTCGTGGCGCTCTCTAACAACTTATTTACCCACCCTACTCTACAGACTGGTGGCCGTGGTAAGTCTTGCGAGCGGGAAAGTCGCGTTGAATTAATTCAAATGAGCGAGGTGAAAATGATAGTACTTGAATCGAGGGTACCATACCTCGAGTGAACCTTTAACGGATTGAGCGTCACAATTTGTTATAGATGCCGTAGAAAAGGTCACATTGCCAAGTTTTGTCGTCAAAGAATGGGTAATACTCAGCGAGAACCGGTACCAAAAAACTAGGCGAAGGACTGTTTAAGGGTCGTTGCAGTTCACCTTCAATTCAGACCCAAACATTAGAATGGCAGCATTGGCTTGGGACGGTGAAATCATTTTGCTCAAATGGGCAGATTAATTCTGTTTTTGTAAGATTACCAAGGGATAATAGGTTATATTTTAAAGTGTCAATACTGGGTGTAATGTTTACTGCATTAATAGATTTGGGAGCGAATCGTTCAATTTTAGGAGGAGAAGGAGTAGAGCTTTGTAGGCGGCGATTACCTTTTAATTCGTCAGAAATAAAGTTTGTTACCACAGCCAGTGGGGAGAAACTCAATGTCTTAGGTGAGGTAGGTTTACCGGTAGAAATCGATGGTCATTGTAGGAAAGTTAACGCTTTAATTGTACCAGGTATAAACTCAAATTTAATCTTAGGAGCGGATGCAATGAGGAGTCGGAATTTTCGTATTAGTTTTGGGAATTGCTTTGTCAACACTTTAGAAGTTGATACTGTAGGAAAAGGTATTCTCGATTGGTCTACATTTAGTAATACCGAAAAACTTAAATTAGAATCAGCAGTAGAATTATACAAAGGTCTGGAAAAATCAACGCTGGGACGAACAACAGAAATAACTCATTTTATTGACACTGGGGAAACTAAGCCTATTAAACAACGCCACTACAACCTGTCGCCATACATGCAGCGAATTTTGAATGAAAAATTAGATGAAATGTTACAACTTAAAGTCATCCAACCATCCTGCAGCCCGTGGTCATCTCCTGTGGTCCTTACAAAAAAGTCAAGTGGAGAATTCAGATTTTGCTTCGATGGAAGAAAGCTCAACTCCGACGCCTACCCATTACCTAAGGTGGATGCTATTTTAACTAGATTGAGGGATGCCCGGATAATATCAACGGTGGACTTAAAAAATGCGTTTTGGCAAATTCCTTTGAGTCCAGATTCACGTGAAAAAACTGCATTCGCTATTCCAGGTCGAGGGCTGTTCGAATTCGTCGTTATGCCATTCGGATTGAGTAACTCGGCACAGACTCGGCAACGATTAATGGATAAAATATTCGGTCCCGTGTTAGAACCAAGCGTATTTGTGTATCTTGACGACATAATCATTTGCAGTAAGAAAATAGATGAGCACGTAGAAACCCTTAAAGAAGTTTATCACCGTCTAAAGAAAGCAAATTTGACGATTAATATTGAAAAGTGTAAATTTGCTAGAACTTATATAAAATATTTAGGATTTATCATTGACCGAGGTGGATTGCGAACCGACCCCGAGAAGGTAGCAGCAATGGCCGACTATCCCGTGCCCTCAACCGTTACTGAGACGAAACGTTTCCTAGGACTGTGCTCGTGGTATAGGCGTTTTATTCCTCACTTTTCAACTTTGGTAGCACCTCTCAATTCACTTTTAACAGGACGAAAGAAAAGACAATCAATTCAGTGGGGTGATGAAGCAGAACGAGCGTTTCAACAGATCAAAACAGCATTAACCAGTGCTCCTGTTCTAGTAGGTCCAGATTTTACGAAACCTTTTTGTGTGCAATGCGATGCCTCAGACGTCGGATTAGGCGCAGTTCTCACTCAAGTGATGGAGGATGGAGAGGAACATGTAATTTCATATGCCAGTCGTTCATTGTCGAGAGCAGAGCGTAATTACAGTACGACAGAGCGTGAGTGTCTCACTTTGATCTTCGCAATTGAGAAATTCAGGCCGTATATTGAAGGAACTAAGTTTGTAGCAATTACGGATCACTATTCTCTGTTGTGGCTTCAAAGATTGAAGGACCCGACAGGAAGATTAGCTCGGTGGGCCCTCAAACTAAGCAGTTTTGACATGGAATTAGTACATCGTAAGGGAAAATTTCATATCGTTCCCGACGCCCTTTCAAGGATTGCGTCTGGCACTAAAGAAGTAGAAACTAAAGTGGCAATATGTGAAGTAGATGGATCTATTCAAACAAATTTGGTTGATTGTTCAAATCCAGATCCGTGGTACAAGGACATGATTAAGCGAAGCCAGAAAAATACCCATCTTGGAGAGTAGAAAATGATAGAATATATAAATACGTAGAAAATAATACTTCCACTGCTCCTAACCTACCCAATTGGAAATTATTGGTACCTCGTTCTCAGCGGAAAATTGTATTAAAATGGGTGCATGATGAGCCAACAGCTGGTCATTTTGGATCGTTTAAGACACTAGGCAAAATTAATGAATTGTTTTATTGGCCAAAAATGCGACAATGTGTGTCACAGTATGTGCGAAAGTGTGTAATTTGTGGAGAGCAAAAAGCTCCTAACGTAGCTAGGCCTGGCTTAATGGGAAACCCTAAGTCTGCACAGTTCCCATTTCAAATTATTTCAACGGATTTAATCGGTCCCCTTCCTAGGTCGAAGAAGGGAAATACTTACCTTTTAGTCGTTAGTGATTGGTTCTCGAAGTTTGTTTTGGTCCGTCCTTTACGAAAAGCCACTGCTAATGAGGTTTGTGAATTTTTAGAAAATAATGTATTTCTTATATTTGGTGTTCCTCAGATCATAATGGCTGATAATGGTCCACAATTTATATCTTCCAAATTTAAGGCGTTAACTCAAAAATATCTTATTAAGTATACTTGGTTCAATGTAAAATACCATCCACAGGTTAACTTCACTGAAAGATATAATAGAGTAATAGGGACAGCGATTAGATCATATTTATCAGATAATGAACATACGACTTGGGATGAACATGTGTATGAAATTGGCCATGTGATTAGGGCTTCTGTGCATGAAGTAACAGGGGTTAGTCCGAACTTTCTCAACTTCGGTAGAATCGTTCCTGTCAGGGGTGATTTTTATGGCACGGTCAAAGATAAACCGATTGAAGAAATTGATCCAAAATCGTATGTACTGGACTTAGAGAAACTTCCTGCAATATACTCTGATATTGGGGAAAGATTAAAAAAGGCTTACCAAAAGAATTCACAGACGTATAATTTAAGGAAACGACAAGTAAAATATGAGGTGGGAGACTATGTGTGGAAAAAAAATTATGTTCTTTCCAAAGCGACGGATAAATTTGCTGCAAAACTTGCACCAAAATATATTCTATGCGAAATCTCAAAGGTTTATTCTCCACTAGTATATAATTTAAAAGACAATAATGGAAAAGATTTAGGGCGGTGGCACGTTAAAGACATAAAACCATATTTCGGACAGGAATTGGAACAGGCATAAGTTAATAAATATACCAATCCCTTCGCTTATCGTGATTAAGAGGATGGAATCCGTTTAGGTTAAGTTAATTTTAGTTGTAGATTTAAAGTACTTTAGGTTAATTCTTAGAGTCAGTTTAGAATAAGTATCGGTTTCCATCTTACCAACTTGAGTTGTGGTGGCCACACAACTAAAGTACCTGGTGAAAAAAAAAATAGTTGCGGATCTCACTATTTTTTAAAAGGAGGAGAGGGGTAGTGTAACGGTCATATTTAACACCGTTAAGAAAGAAACATAATAATTCAAATAAAACATTAATTAAATTATGATTTAATTTTAATTTAATGTTTTAACGTATACAACCATTTATGCATAATTGTAATTCCATATTCGGAATTAATTTTTCCATTTTTGTTTATGTCTTATGTCCTAATTATTATTAATTAATTCAACAACAATTCTTATTTCAAATTTTATGACGAAAGTGCATTTATTTCTAAAATAATGTTTATGTTTATTAAATCAATGTAAATTGATTTGTTGAACATTGGCAACGGGGAATTTTTTGTTGCGGAGATCGCAAAGGTGAATCCGCGGACATTTTGGGGATGGGATTATCTTCTGAGCTGTGTGCTCGGCGTGTGATCTGTGTAATCGTTTGTTAAAGACGCGGAGGCGTTGATATCTCGGCGTATCTGTGTGATCGTCGTAAAAATACAAATAGCTAAGTGCTTATTTCTCCAGGCCGCTCAAAATCTTCAGGTAATTATTCATATTTTTTGAAATTCGAGTTTATCTAATTCGTTCGCGCTCAGGCCTGTATTGTAGTACGGTTTCCTGTACCGATCTCAAGTCAAGCGGAACGGTTTTCCCGGCTTATCTAAGGCCATCATCAACCCCTAAGAAATAATCTGGTGATGACTAGGCGTGGGAGTGGTGAGATCGGATGGTGAAAGAGATCTTCCTGGTTTTTCTGGCGTCCGTCTTGGTGAGATAAAAGGAGCTTCTGGACTCAGGAAATCCATGTGAGCCGAGATCAGGGTGATGCTGTAGCCGCAGGATACGTTTTTTTCTTCTCTCTTCTTAAATTTTTTCGATTTTTGATTTAAATTAATATTGTTTGAAGTGTAAATTTAAGAATGAGCCTATCCACATGTAAGATAATAAAATTACGTCATACCGATAATTTAATTACTAAAATTTTCGTGTAGTTTCAGTTAATTTAGTTACTAAAGTAGTAGTAGATAAATTAACTTATATATACATTTTTTTGATTAATTACTTCATATACTTAGTTTATTTGTAGACTTTACCGAGTGATAAATAAATTAATTTATTTACTGAATATATAATTTAATTTATTTTGAATTTAAATTTAATTAAATAATCCATTTTTTTGTTGAGTGAAGAGATATTTCTTTGTGGAAGTTGTAGTCTACTAAGACAACGTTGCAGTTATTAATTTCTATTAAGTTAATTTACCTAATCAAATTATTACAAAGAATATCATAATATTTTATTTATAAAGTTTATTATTAGAATTTATTAGCATAGTTTTCTTTAATGAAGAGTTGAATTTATTTAAGTGAAGTTGTTTATTGAAGTTATATTCCATAATTAAAGGAATGTAGTATTAATTGATATTTTTTTATTAAGTAAATAAATACTTATAATTATTTATAATTTACAAAGTGTAAAGATTAAGGTGACGTCATTTTTTTCTGGGGTTAAGGAATTATGTAATAGTGGTTAATTATTTGAGCGTTTTTTTACAAAGTTTAATATTATGAATTTAGTTATGGGTTATTTAATTACTGAGTAAATATTTTTTGTTTATATTTAAAGCTTACATTTGAGTATTTCGTTTTTTTGCAATTTTCATTAATTTAATTTCAACACTTAGGTTCCAATATCCATAATAATTTATATACATGTTAAGTTTTATTTTTTTAATAAATTTGATTGTTTTTTTTAAATTAACTTTTATTTATTTTTTTACTTTTTCTTGGTTCAAGTAAAAAAAAAGGAATTATTAATTACATTCAAAATAAAACCAAGTGGCGCCCAAACATTTTTTTGTTTTTTATTTTTGAATTTAATTTACCACGAACCGCCTTCCGATTTTGAGCTGCCGTACGCGGTAATAATGTTCAATCATTCATCAAGAGAGTCCTAGTTACTCCCGCTGTTTACCCGCGCTTGCTTAAATTTCTTCAGGTTGACATTCAGAGCACTGGGCAGACTGTTTAACCTGTATGTCGCGGATATAGAGAAGCTTCTAGGGATGGGGCAGTCAGTGGGAATAGTGGTGGGAAGAAAGAAGATATAGAGCCTGGCGTATGCGGATGATGTGGTAATGTGATAACACGCAAATTACTTTTGTATCATTCAATGTCTGTCAAGGTATTAGCTAGAGAAGTAGTTGTTTTAAAAATTATTTTGTTCTTGTACTCTTATTAACTCATTTGTTGTAGATTTTACGAAATATTTTCATGTTTTTTCTAATTAACATAATGATAGATTAGTAAGGGTAGCTTATGAGGAAACAAATATTATTGTGGAATGAGGATGACAAATTTTGAAATAATAAAATTAAAACCATGTAAACATTCGCGTTATTGTAACGAAAACAAGTTACTGTAAATGTTATTAGTAACATTTATTTGGCCTTAGGGCCATCAATGTCCTTTTTAAAATGTATACTATGTTTATGTGCTTATATATGACACATCTCAAGAAAACTTCTCTTACGTTCAGAGCAAAAGGTTTTTGTGTTGTCGTAATCTGGTGAACACTCAGACCAGTAGAACGAGGTTTTCCGTTTTATATCACTTTTATGTTTTTTTTGTCGTTTATTAAGTTTCTGAGATGTTTGTCCAATATATACTTAAACGTTAAGCGTATTGTCCATTTCTGTAACCGGAACCGCACAAATAAAATCAACTATATATTGGAAGATAAAAGGGAATTGGAAAGGGACCTGAGCAGAGCCCATCAGCTATGGAAGGTACATTTCATTTGACTCTTACCACCCTAAGAGCATAACAAGAGATTAAACGAAGTTTTCAAAAGGTTAAGAGACTCTAATTTTAAACTTCAATAAGATTAATAGGAATTCCTTCTTAAACATGTGATTACTCCCGGAAGTGTTAGACCTAACCCAGACAAAATTCTTACCATCCAAAATTATCCCATCCCTACAACGAGAAAACAAATTAATGGATTTCTTAGACCGTTAGGATATTACCGAATGTTTATTAAAAATTTTGCGGACTTGACTAAACCGATGACGAAACTTTTAAAAAAGAATTATATAAACATTAATGATATAGAGTACCAAAATTGCTTAACTTGTGCAAAAACGTCCTGACTAACCAGCCATTACTCTAATACCCAGATTTTTCGACACCCTTCTTGCTGACCAGAGATGCTAGTACTCAGACCCTTGGTAAAGTTTTATCACAAGGCAAAATTGACACAGACTTACCACTCACATATGCTAGTCCAATGTTAAATGATTTTGAAACGCGTTATTCCACTATTGATAGGGAACTATTAATTTTTATCAAAAGAACAAATTCAAAATTAGTTAGATGGAGGCTGCAGTTGTCTGAATATGACTATGACATTGTTTATAAGAAAGTTTCCTAAAATAAAAATGCCGATGCACTTTTTAGAATCGAGCTTAACATTAACAAAGAGTGTGGACCAAATATAAAAGAATATTTGAATAACTTTGAAGGCACTGAAAATAAGTATTCCCATTTCAGATAAACTAGTAAATCTTGGTGATAACCAATTAATCATTTCGGAGGTTAAACACTCCTTTTCCAAACCAAAAATTAGTTAGTTATTTAAACAAACGAAAATGAGTAATTATATTCAATTCTCTAAATCTAATTTTAATCAAGAAGTAGTCGACTTTATCAAACAATACATTGTCTCCAATATGAATTATTACCTTTATTTTGAAAGTCCAAATATTTCAAAAATTCAAGATTACAATAAATTTTCATTCTTTTGTCTGACGTTGAAGATGATACTGATATTTTAGAAACCATACAAAATTATAATGAAGGAAAAACTAGTGTACTAGGTATTGTATTGGGCAAATATGAGAGAACTATGTAAGAATATATTATCGAATGTGAAATTTGTCTCGTTCAAAAATACGATCGAAAACATCTTAAACTAACATTTAATGATACGCCAAGATCAAGGAAATCATTTGAAATTATTCACATAGACTGTATAGCTTTAGAAACACAATATTCCTCACCGTAATAGATTTCTTTTCGAAATACGCGCAAATGTATAAATTAAATTCTTATCGAGCTATAGAGGTATATTCCTTTGCCATCACGGGACCTCAATTTTAATAATTTCGGAAAACCACCTTGAATTCAAAAATACTGTAATCAGAGAACTCCAAATCCATTTAATAAGTTTGCAACACGCATTCGGCCATAGTCGAACATATGAGGTTATTAAACAATCAGGATATGTACAAAAATGAACCAGTCAAACTCAAAGCCCTTTACATTTTGGCATATAACAATACTCTCTACTTTGGAACCAAATTAAAACCTTTCGAAATCACATTGATGATAACTCGCTTTTGGACATTGGCTTAGAAACCAGTTTAACTTAAATTGTTAATAGAATCTTTGAAAGGTAAGGGAGTGTCAGATCAGATTGTAAATTGGGTGAGTGAGGTGTACAAGGAGACGTGGTGTAAGATAAGACTAGGTGAATGCGAGTCGGAGAGAATCAAGGTACTGCGTGGTGTGAGACAAGGGTGCCCTTTGAGCCCACTACCGTTCAACCTGTATATCGCGGATATAGAAAAGGTTCTAGGGTGCCCCATGAGTGAGTTTAAATATTTAGGATATATGTTCTCCGAAAACTGAGGCAGAGCTCAGCATATAGAGTATGCATGTAAGAAGGCGAGAATGGCAATGGGGAGGATGAACTAAAATTGATTACCAATTAACGTACATTCAATTATTTTTAGTTCATTTTACAGCAAAAATACGTTCAAACTAGTGTTGCTTTGATAGCCTTGCTATTTTGTAACACGCAAATTGCTTTTGTATCATTTAATGTTTGTTGAGGTATTAGCTAGAGAAGTAGTTGTTCCAAAAGTGATTTGTTCTTGTAGACTCAATAAGACTCATTTGTTGTAGATTTTACGTAATATTTTCGTGTTTTTTTCTAATTATTTAATTTTCTACAAAGTAAAGGACTTATATATTTTTATTATTAAATTATGCTCCAAGTGAGTGTTTTCCTTTATCCCGAACGTAATTATTTCTGTAGAATACAGTAATCCATTTCAGGTATAAATTTAGACCTTCACTCGATTCTATTTCATTATTGTGTCAGTTGCCGTACATACCTGAGTTATTTATTTACACATATTTCATTATATTTATTTTAGTAAACGTTTTTATTTACATTTGAAATCAATTTTATAATAAAGCTGTACTGAAGAGATCGAAATATCGAAACACGTGTCTGCCGATTGTTATTGAGTATTAAATTATTTAATTGCGTTTGCTAATTTATTTTTAATTACATTAACTTAAATTCATTTCTTGTTCCAAATTTATCATAATATAGTCACTCACAAACTATTTAACGTACATTCAATAATGTTTAGTTCATTTTACAGAAAGAAATACGTACAAACTAGTGTTTCTTTGATAGCCTTGCATTTATTTAATGTCTGTCGAAGTATTAGCTAAAGAAGTAGTTGTTTCAAAAGTGAATTGTTCTTGTAGTCTCAATAAGACTCATTTGTTTTAGGTTTAGGAAATATTTTCGTGTTTTTTTCTAATTATTAGTTAATTTCCTACAAGGTAAAGAACATACATTTTTATTATTGTTTGCTTCTTGATTTTCGCGAATAATAAATAATACAAATTACAAAGATAGACTTTTGTTGTTAACTATGAAATTACTGCAGTGACGTAAAATTAGTATTAACACTAAAAATAATACATATTTAAATGAACAACTGATAACGTATACAATTTTTAGGGTAAACCTCATAGTTTTCGAGAAAAATACGTGTTATGCTAGCTACATAACCTTTTAATAATTTCTGTGGTGGCTTCTACTAAAAAAGTATATATAAGAATAATTTAATATTGTAGATATTAGTTCAGTCATATACAAAAAACAAACTGAAAGTTATATAATTCAGCAGTCTCCATC
>CAXAKX010000215.1:0-5000 GCA_963969525.1 Ontholestes murinus
GTTTTACTGGCGTGCTCTGTATACCAATGGAGTGACACGTTAACGTCGGGGGTCCGTGCACGCGTAAACCGGGATATGTGCGATGTTCCGTTCAGCAGAGCAGAATTTCGAACCACCTCTTTATTATAAATAAATGAGCTCGTCGTTACACCGGGCGCGCGCGCGCGTAAGCGCCGCCGCTCGAGTGTGCGCGACTAAACACAGCTCCCTGGTTGATCCTGCCAGTAGTCATATGCTTGTCTCAAAGATTAAGCCATGCATGTCTCAGTACAAGCCAAATTAAGGTGAAACCGCGAAAGGCTCATTAAATCAGTTATGGTTCCTTAGATCGTACCACTTATCCTTGGATAACTGTGGTAATTCTAGAGCTAATACATGCAAACAGAGTTCCGACCGGAGACGGAAGGAGCGCTTTTATTAGATCAAAACCAATCGGTGTCGGACGCGAGTCCGTTCATCGTACAACTTGGTGAATCTGAATAACTTATTGCTGATCGCACGGTCTCGCACCGGCGACGCATCTTTCAAATGTCTGCCTTATCAACTGTCGATGGTAGGTTCTGCGCCTACCATGGTTGTAACGGGTAACGGGGAATCAGGGTTCGATTCCGGAGAGGGAGCCTGAGAAACGGCTACCACATCCAAGGAAGGCAGCAGGCGCGCAAATTACCCACTCCCGGCACGGGGAGGTAGTGACGAAAAATAACGATACGGGACTCATCCGAGGCCCCGTAATCGGAATGAGAACACTCTAAACCTTTTAACGAGGATCAATTGGAGGGCCAGTCTGGTGCCAGCAGCCGCGGTAATTCCAGCTCCAATAGCGTATATTAAAGTTGTTGCGGTTAAAAAGCTCGTAGTCGAATCTGTGTCCCGCGCCGCCGGTTCATCGCTCGCGGTGTCCAACTGGCGTGCCCGCGGGACGTCCTGCCGGTGAGCTTAGCCCGCGAGGGCGGCTCAACTTGAAATCCCATCGCGGTGCTCTTCACTGAGTGTCGAGGTGGGCCGGCACGTTTACTTTGAACAAATTAGAGTGCTTAAAGCAGGCTAAAACTTCGCCTGAATACTTAGTGCATGGAATAATAGAATAGGACCTCGGTTCTATTTTGTTGGTTTTCGGAACCCCGAGGTAATGATTAATAGGAACGGATGGGGGCATTCGTATTGCGACGTTAGAGGTGAAATTCTTGGATCGTCGCAAGACGGACTAAAGCGAAAGCATTTGCCAAAAACGTTTTCATTGATCAAGAACGAAAGTTAGAGGTTCGAAGGCGATCAGATACCGCCCTAGTTCTAACCATAAACGATGCCAGCCAGCGATCCGCCGACGTTCCTCCGATGACTCGGCGGGCAGCTTCCGGGAAACCAAAGCTTTTGGGTTCCGGGGGAAGTATGGTTGCAAAGCTGAAACTTAAAGGAATTGACGGAAGGGCACCACCAGGAGTGGAGCCTGCGGCTTAATTTGACTCAACACGGGAAACCTCACCAGGCCCAGACACCGGAAGGATTGACAGATTGAGAGCTCTTTCTTGATTCGGTGGGTGGTGGTGCATGGCCGTTCTTAGTTGGTGGAGTGATCTGTCAGGTTAATTCCGATAACGAACGAGACTCTAGCCTGCTAACTAGGCGTACTTTCGACATCTCAAAGGTCGGCGTCGGTATCGTCACGGTCGTGCAAACGGTCGTGCGTGCCGCTCGTTTGATTTTTACTGTCGGCGTACAATCAATTCTTCTTAGAGGGACAAGTGGCTTTTAGCCGCACGAGAATGAGCAATAACAGGTCTGTGATGCCCTTAGATGTTCTGGGCCGCACGCGCGCTACACTGAAGGAGACAGCGTGTCCTCCCTGGCCGAAAGGTCCGGGTAACCCGCTGAACCTCCTTCGTGCTAGGGATTGGGGCTTGCAATTGTTCCCCATGAACGAGGAATTCCCAGTAAGCGCGAGTCATAAGCTCGCGTTGATTACGTCCCTGCCCTTTGTACACACCGCCCGTCGCTACTACCGATTGAATGATTTAGTGAGGTCTTCGGACCGGTACTCGGTGACGTTTCGACGTTCGTCGATGTTGCTGGGAAGATGACCAAACTTGATCATTTAGAGGAAGTAAAAGTCGTAACAAGGTTTCCGTAGGTGAACCTGCGGAAGGATCATTAACGTATTTTTGTGTCGCACAATATATGTGTGTACGCGAAACAGATACACTGACGATCTGACGTTCGGCTTCTCGCATCTGAAAAACTCGTATATTTATATACGTAGAACTGATGCGTCGAAGCGTATTACTCACACTGTATTTTTGTACACACAACAACACACTGTGTGTGTACTCTATATACGAACCGGACGTTCGCATCTCTCTCGTTTTGACCGACCGATCGACGATATCATACCAGATATGATATATCCGATCTCGGTTGACTCGTGTGGCTGATCCGTCGTCTGTTTGAAAGAAACATAAAAAGACACTGAAGTTTTGGGAGTATATATCCCATTCTTCCAGAGAGGGATGCTCGCATCGCGCCGCCTTACTACGGATGCATTCTGTATGGGCGCGCGCGCGGTCCGTCATCCGTTATAACAAACATATTTATTTTAAATAAAATATACTACCGATTGTAACCACCAGAGAGATAATATTACATATATATATATATTATATATACATATACAAATAATAAATATTGGCACAAACAAACAAACAAACAAACAAACAAAAACGAGCACGGACGATGTACGTACGCGTACACGTGCTGCGTCTCATGGGACCGCTCGTAGGAAGGCCGAGCGGTCCTCAGTCACCCGCCATCTGAAATGTTTGTTGATGCGGTGTGGCACTGGGTGTTCGCATCTCGAGATTCGAGAAAATACAACAAACACGATAATAATGTGCGTTGTATGTGTATCTTATCGACGAGAGATCCGTCACCTTGCTTTTACATATAAAAATATATATATATATATATATATTAATATAATACATTGTGCGATATGTACGAAGACATATGTCGAGAAAACACACGTTGGGTGTTCGCATCTCGAATTGCCGAGATCCGTCATCTGTTTTTGTTCCGGGCACCCTGGTTTTGTTACGGTTGTTTTATAACGCTTCACTGTGTAAATTCAACTGTAAAATGGGTTTTGAATGTATTTCGCCCGGCCACACTTTATTTCTCGAAAATGTCGACAATTTTTCTGTTTACGACGATAAAACACAATAGTATCCGCCTGTTGGAGAAAAAGTATATGCGCAGTTAGTATTTGGGGGATGTGTCGGAGTCGTGGTCCGGTATCAGTGGTACCGTTCGCCCGGACACAAGCGGTGAGTGTTGTACACAAACACGCGCGCACACTTGGTCATCGCCGGTGTAATAACCAACCGCGCCGAGAGCGCGGGGCGGTCCTGTGCCAGTGGTGTACTCACGAACGCACGCTTGTTCGGCGATTCGAGACGACGATTCCAAGGAATACACGACTCTGGCCGCTAGTCACACACCACCACTAGTAGTAGTAGTAGGTGTATGGCCCGGCGCCTCCTCGAAAACTGTCCGTTGCGAAAATTTTGTCGACAGTGGGTGAACGTGCACGCACACATTTCACACACATTATTAATAATGTCAGTCACCAAGTGTTGTAGAATACAAGATCGGAGGTTCGCCTCTGACTCGTTTCTCAAAACGCTCTAGTACACTACCCTGAACGGTGAATCACTTGGCTCGTGGGTCGATGAAGAACGCAGCTAATTGCGCGTCTTATTGTGAACTGCAGGATACATGAACATCGACATTTCGAACGCACATTGCGGTCCTTGGATACTGTTCCTGGACCATTCCTGGCTGAGGGTCGTTTCTATTTCCAAGACTGTCCGGTTCTCTAACGCACTGTCCGTGGCACTTTCGCGCTGAAAAACGCTCGTGGTGTGTGTGATGTGCGTTTGTGGGGAACGTCGGGACCAAATTGGAGGTTCGCTGTTTTTCGTCTCGACGAAAGATCCGTCCTCTTAAATCAAAAACTGTCGTTTGACTAAACGAACGAACGAACCGTGTTTTCGCTTGCGTTAACACACGCTAGAGAGAGGTGAGGTCGTCCTTACCGGCGTACAGACGAGATGATCGTCGTCGTCGTCGACGTCTCGAGACACTCGAGATGAGGCGATGTGACGGTCGTCAAGTTCGTCCGCGGAGAACACCGGTCGTCGTTTCCTAGAAAAAATATATATATTATATATGTATATGAAATTCTGAGGACGTCTGGCCGTGCGTGTACACCGTGTGTTTACGCGTTTGAGCGTTCCGCACCGCACACTCTCTTAACATAATATATATACACATATATTTGATTCAGACCTCAGAGCAGGTGGGAGTACCCGCTGAATTTAAGCATATTACTAAGCGGTGGAAAAGAAACTAACCAGGATTCCCTTAGTAGCGGCGAGCGAACAGGGAAAAGCCCAGCACCGAATCCCGCGGCCGTCTTACGCGTTGTCGCCGGGAAATGTGGTGTTAGGGAGGATCCGTCATCCCGAGGTCGTACGGTGCGTCCAAGTCCTTCTTGAACGGGGCCACTACCCATAGAGGGTGCCAGGCCCGTAGCGATCGCCGTCGACAGCGGGAGGATCTCTCCTCAGAGTCGGGTTGCTTGAGAGTGCAGCCCTAAGTGGGTGGTAAACTCCATCTAAGGCTAAATATAACCACGAGACCGATAGCGAACAAGTACCGTGAGGGAAAGTTGAAAAGAACTTTGAAGAGAGAGTTCAATAGTACGTGAAACCGTTCAGGGGTAAACCTGAGAAACCCGAAAGGTCGAATGGGGAGATTCAGCGTGTCTCGTCTGCTCTGGAGTGTTGGGCGCTTGTGAGACGGTCACGGACCTCGGTCCGACGATCGCTCCGTCCTCTCTCTGTTTTCGGGGTGACGAACTCGTGCACTTCTCCCCTAGTAGGACGTCGCGACCCGTTGGGTGCAGGCCTAAGGATCGGGGTGGAGACCGAGTGGCGCCTTCG
>CAXAKX010000215.1:10000-11904 GCA_963969525.1 Ontholestes murinus
AGCGAACGAACGAACGAACGAATATTATATTATCGAATGATAAAAGAAATTTCGACAGTCATTCTGTACCGGTGTGGCGGTCGGTCGGTGTGCACGGTGCGAAAAGCGAAATTTCGATCGACACGAAATAATTACGAAATTTTTACCACGGTTCGCATTTATTTCCGCTCGTCGATGTGTCCTTTCGTATCGCGTAAGCGAATTAACGAATATTATATTTTAATATAATAAAAATAATTTCTGCCGTTATTCGGTACCTATGTACGAAAAACCTATATGTGGCGGTCGGTCGGTCGGTGTGCACGGAGCTAAAACCGAAATTTCGACAAGAAATAATTTCGAAATAATTTCGAAACTTTTACCACGGTTCGCAATTTATTTCCGCTCGTCGATCTTTTTTCCTTACGTTTCGTGCGAGCGAACGAACGAACGAACGAACGAATATTATATTATCGAATGATAAAAGAAATTTCGACAGTCATTCTGTACCGGTGTGGCGGTCGGTCGGTGTGCACGGTGCGAAAAGCGAAATTTCGATCGACACGAAATAATTACGAAATTTTTACCACGGTTCGCATTTATTTCCGCTCGTCGATGTGTCCTTTCGTATCGCGTAAGCGAATTAACGCATATTATATTTTAATATTATAAAAATAATTTCGACAAGAAATAATTTCGAAACTTTTACCACGGTTCGCAATTAATTTCCGCTCGTCGATCTTTTTTCCTTACGTTTCCTGCGAGCGAGCGAACGAACGAATATTATATTATCGAATGATAAAAGAAATTTCGACAGTCATTCTGTACCGGTGTGGCGGTCGGTCGGTGTGCACGGTGCGAAAAGCGAAATTTCGATCGACACGAAATAATTACGAAATTTTTACCACGGTTCACATTTATTTCCGCTCGTCGATGTGTCCTTTCGTATCGCGTAAGCGAATTAACGAAAATTTTATTTTAATAAAATAAAAATAATTTCTGCCGTTATTCTGTACATGTGTACGAAAAATATATATGTGAGGCGGTCGGTCGGTGTGCACGATGCCAAAAGCGTTATTCGGTACGGGCGTGCGAAATAATTGTACGCGGCGGTCGGTCGGTGTGCACGATGCTAAAAGCGTTACTCGGTACCTGTGTGCGAAAAACCTAAAGTCGAACGTTTTGACTTCGGTCCGCTTTATTTCCACTCGCCGATCTGTCCTTTCGCATCGCGTAAGCGAATTAACGAAAATTTTATTTTAATAAAATAAAAATAATTTCTGCCGTTATTCCGTACCTATGTACGAAAAATATATATGTGAGGCGGTCGGTCGGTGTGCACGATGCCAAAAGCGTTATTCGGTACGGGCGTGCGAAATAATTGTACGCGGCGGTCGGTCGGTGTGCACGATGCTAAAAGCGTTATTCGGTACCTGTGTGCGAAAAACCTAAAGTCGAACGTTTTCACTTCGGTCCGCTTTATTTCCACTCGCCGATCTGTCCTTTCGCATCGCGTAAGCGAATTAACGAAAATTTTATTTTAATAAAATAAAAATAATTTCTGCCGTTATTCCGTACCTATGTACGAAAAATATATATGTGAGGCGGTCGGTCGGTGTGCACGATGCCAAAAGCGTTATTCGGTACGGGCGTGCGAAATAATTGTACGCGGCGGTCGGTCGGTGTGCACGATGCTAAAAGCGTTATTCGGTACCTGTGTGCGAAAAACCTAAAGTCGAACGTTTTGACTTCGGTCCGCTTTATTTCCACTCGCCGATCTGTCCTTTCGCATCGCGTAAGCGAATTAACGAAAATTTTATTTTAATAAAATAAAAATAATTTCTGCCGTTATTCCGTACCTATGTACGAAAAATATATATGTGAGGCGGTCGGTCGGTGTGCACGATGCCAAAAGCGTTATTCGG
>CAXAKX010000216.1:0-44496 GCA_963969525.1 Ontholestes murinus
ATACGGCACGGAATATTGTGGCCAAAATACGTGACTTTCAAAAAGTTTCACTTTGGGGATATATGGGGGTCTATTAGGGCTACTTTTTAAAATTACTTTCATAATATACAGGGTGTCCCAAAAACCCTAAAAGTATCAAAGTTGTGTTTTTTTAATGAAACACCCTGTATTTTATTACATTTTTGGATCCTTCGATCAAAATAAGTGTGTGTTTTAATAAGGTTTTTATTACATAAACCTTAAGGTTTTTGAAATAATTTGAATTTTGTAAAAATGTAACCTAATTTTCATGTTTCAAATACTTAAAAAATAATTAAGTTATGCATACCAAATTTACACTGAAATGTAACAATAGATCATATTTTATTTTCCAAGTATAATAAACTTGACATCTTATGCCGGGTGTAAAAAAATTGGAATTAAACAAATGAGAACTTTAAATGGCTATAACTTCATTTATTTAAATGGAACGCTATATTTATTAATTTATCAGCAAATGCACGTTTTAATTACCTTTCGAATGGTATTTAAATCTTAAGTGTTAAGTCTTCTCGTTTTTGCAGAAAACGCCAAAATATTGTTTATTGCACCGTTTTAGTACTTTTTAAGTAAAAATTTGTATGTATCTAGTTTTCTATGGTATTTAAAAACGTCAGATAAATAATTTAGTCTGTCATTTTAGTTTAAAAAGCCTGTCTTTTGTTATAGTTGTCTTATTTTGCATTTTTGTGTTAGATCGTTAGTAATCGTTATTGTTTGAACATTGTTGTTGTATTTTTTGGTAAAAAAAGATTTACTCAAAATAAGGGGTTATTGGCATTATTTTTATGCTTGGAGAATGTCATCGAAATTGTTTATTGGCTTGTCGAGTTTATACTTAAAGGTTTCCCGAAAGAAATCACCCTAAGCCAGCTATTTTTGAGAGACTATTAAACCAGTTTAAAGAAATTGAAAGTGTCAGTTATAAAAACCTCAGTATAAGAAAATCTGTGTAAATTTTCATTTTTTACAATGACATACAACAGCCATGTTCAAACAATAACGATTACTAACGATCTAACACAAAAACGCAAAATAACACAACTATAACAAAAGACATCCTTTTTAAACTAAAGTAACAGACTAAATTAATTATCTGACGTTTTTAAATTCGATAGAAAACTAGATACATTAAAATTTTTACTTTAAAAGTATTAAAACAGTGCAATAAACAATATTTTGGCGTTTTCTGTAAAAACGAGAAGACTTAACACTTAAGATTTAAATACCATTCGATAGGTAATTAAAACGTGCATTTGCTGATAAATTAATAAATATAGCGTTCCATTTAAATAAATGAAGTTATAGTCATTTAAAGTTCTCATTTGTTTAATTCCAATTTTTTATACACCGGCATAAGATGTCAAGTTTATTATACTTGGAAAATAAAATATGATCTATTGTTACACTTCAGTGTAAATTTGGTATGCATAACTTACTTATTTTTTTAAGTATTTGATACATGAAAATTAGGTTACATTTTTACAAAATTCAAATTAATTCAAAAAACCTTAAGGTTTATGTAATAGAAACCTTATTAAAACACATACTTATTTTTAATAGACGGATCCAAAAATGCAATAAAATACAGGGTGTTTCATTAAAAAAAACACATCTTTGATACTTTTAGGGTGTTTGGGACACCCTGTATATTATGAAAATAATTTTAAAAAGTAGCCCTAATAGACCCCCATATATCCCCAAAGTGAAACTTTTTGAAAGTCACGTATTTTAGCCACAATATTCCGTGCCGTATAGCGTGAATAACCCTGTATATATATAATATATATATATATATATATATATATATATATATATATATACATATATTAAAAGTGAAACTTAAATGTTAAAATAAGAAAATAAGATAATAATATAATAATTTTATATAACAATTTTAACAATAAACAATACACGTATTATTTTTATTTTTATACAACTAAATAAATAAATAATAATAATGATGGTCAATCATCACTTAACATTTCCTTAAATATAGCCAAAACTGCTACAAACTTAAGTCAATTTTAAAGATCGCATTATTAATTATTATTATTCATATAATTTATGATCTTCAAAGTAATTACGAAAATAAAAGTAACAATGAGAAACATTAATTACTTTGAGCGTTTCTCTACCGCAGGTTTCCTCATTATTACTTTTATTTCCATCAATACTGCACCCGTAAATAAATATTTACTTTACCATTCTATTTATATTTAAATAAATGCTGTGTGAATACAATTAATTATTTCAACTTATATTATAACTACAATTACAAATATAAAGGCTGTATGTTAATTAAAGACATTAACATTGAATCCTATTAGTTGAAATAGCTGATTTAATAACCGCGATTTTTATTTAAATATGTTTAATGCAGGTGGCAACCCTAAAGATAGGGGCTTACTTAAAATTTTCAAACGGACTGTACTAGACATAGATGATATGCAACCCAATATACACTTACAAGTGACAATTGCCCAGTGTTGATTATTCGCGGCATTTTCATAAATCGCATAACCTCAAATAAATTCGTATTTATTATTTAAACAATGTCTCAAAGGGGGAACGAGAATAAGGTTTTATTATCAACAGCGGAACGCTTGGGACTCGGCGATGAACCAGCAGTACATAGGTGAGTAGAATAATTATGGTAATACAAATTCTTCCATTAGATTTAATATGAATGTATTACTACGACTAAAACATCTTCATTCACAGAAGGAAATAAATTATAATACATGTAATGTATAAAATAATATAGTTGTCTTTTTCTGTTTCATGGCTATCGACTGGTGGTCTTTCAGCCCTGAATGTATTATTTTAATATCATGTCGTTAAAATTTGTTTAAGAAGGATTTAATAAACAAATATATCACAAATCGCAATTTGCTACCTAGCAAATGTTTTAGTCAAAATTAAATTCAACACCACACAGAAAGAATGCAGGTCTAAAGCCCAGACGAACTAACACCACAATTATATTTTAAATGTAATTGTTATGAAAAAGTCGGAAGAGAAATGATTGTTTAAAATAAATATAAGATTGCAAGCCAAAAGAATAAATATTAAATATGTACGCAAGCCAAAAGAATAAATATTAAATATGTACGTATTATAAGTAAGCTTAATTTTTAACCAGTTGACAGAGTTTCATGAGTATGCTCGTCATCGTTAGATTTTCTTGACACACAGAAATTAGCACTTTCAAAACGCAACGATACAGTTAACTGGTTAAATTATTTAATGATAAATAATGTCGGAGAGTTGTTCTTTTTGTTTTGTTTGTTTATTTAAATATTTTAAAGTTGTATTATTTAACTCTCAATAATAAATTTCATTCTGTAGATATTCATTTTGAGTCCATTATTTCTCATCTAAATGTGAATTTTTATTACTATAAAAAAAAATGTGTAATCAATGGATCTTTATTTATACATATAGATTCATCAATATCTTTATATATTTATTACTTCGTTCATTGTACCCCATTGTGGAATGTTTTATAAAAAATCACATTACGAATAAAATCATCTTTAGCAATGTATAATAATTCTGTGTAAAATAATTTATAACCTTTTTAACTATAGATATAATAAGGGAGCTACGATTGTCACTCGGGAAAAGGGACCGTCTTCATTACATTACCTGTGTCTTCATTACAATTATTTCAGTTTAAAGTAAAAATCACTTGGCTTGTTTCACAAATAATATATTATTTTCTCTTCGACTAGTTTCCACAACAAATCATTATCTTCGATCGATGTTTCGATGTTTGTTGTTGGTTTTCGTGAAGAGTATAATCAATATAAATAACACTGTTGCAATTAAGCATTATAAAATAAAATCGATACTTGTTCTGCTACTCTCTTGTTGGAACCAAATTTTCAAATTGGGAGAAGTAAAGCTCCATTTCTTTATTTTCAGATAACTGACACGTGTTTCGGTCAGTTTTAACTTTGGGAATGATCCGTAAGGACCGAAACACGTGTTAGTTTTCTGAAAATAAAGAAAAGTAACATAACAAGAGTTTTACTTCTCCCAATTTTATAAAAGAAAGGATACAAGAGTGTTATTTATATTCATTATCTTTTTTAAATATTTAATGCACTAAAATTTACTTACAATTTCTATCTATAATAATTGTATTTTAGGAAAGCTGAAGAGTTTCTGCGAGTACTACAAACGAAAGGGTCCATAAAGAATATGAACGACTACGCTAAGACTGTTTTCTGTTTGGATTTGGCTTCATCAGTATTAGGGATTGGATTTGATAAGGTACTAATGGTCCCGACATAAAATCATATTCTTTTATGATTAAATTTTAAGGAAACCGGAATAAAACTGTCTGGTGTGAAGAAGGCGGTGTACCAAAATAATTTGAACATAATTGAAAAATTGCTCGAATTGTATAAGCCGATTAGCGTGAAGGAAGTGTGCGTGCAGTGCAGTTGTACCGTCGCTAAAGACCTGGCGGAGAAGATTTTCGAAGCTTACAAGTCCCAAGGTGTGGCGAACGATTTCGATCATCCGCAATATGTGGCGATGTCAGTGTATACTGCATGCAAGTATGGATTAATTTTTTTTTACTGATAAAAAAGTTTAATTACAATGTTAATTAGTGATTTGTTTTTGTAGTCTTAATAAGACTCATTTGTTGTAGATTGTGTTTTTTCTAATTATTGGTTAATTTTCTACAACATAAAGGATTTTAACACATTTTTAATGTTAATACAGATAAAATAATATTTAAATACTATATTAAAATATGACTATTTACTTACCATTTTTAGTAGTAGAAAAAAGTGTTTTGGCTAGGTTTTATCATGAAATACCATTACTAGGTGGTTGCAACAATCGACAGGATTTATTTTGCTTTGCATGTCCATTAGAAAAAATTGAATAATTTACATAAATATACACATTAGTCAAGAATTTAGAGAAGAGGACATACATATTCCTGGGTTCAAAATAAAATGATTTAACACAACTTATCTATATCCAAAAGTTTACGGTTAAGTTGGAATTAGTCTTCAAAGTTTCAAAAATGCTATATTCCATCAAGCTTAAATTTGGTACAGTGGATTATCATAATATAACACATATTTTCAGTTATTATAATCATGATTGATAGACAAGAGCTGTATAAAACAGTAGTACAACAACATAAAAACTATTAAACAAAAACGTTTACTTTGTTGATATCACACTTATTAACTGATCAGTTAATGATCGCAAACGTTTTTGTTTAATTTTTCAAGATGTATCACGAAGTTAACGCCTCAACCATTAATCAATTACATAAAATCTACATTATCTTTTTATTAGCACATCTTACAAAGATTTATAAACTACTATTAGAAAGAGAGGTTTATTTTAAAGTTTTTTTTTTTTTTCTATTAACAATATTTTATATTTTGTACGGTTTCACCACAAATAAAATAGAAATATGATACCCTCAATTTAAGAGAATATCTGCTTACTTTATCAGAGTTTAATGAATAATTAATTCGTACTATAAAATACTTTCAATGTTTTGTATTATGTATTATTTCAAATATCATTTGTAAATGATTGCAGGTTGATGAATTTCAAAGTGCCAAAACCGCAGTTTGTAGCCTTGAGTCGATTAAAGCCGGCCCAGTGGAAGGAATTAGAGGCAGAATTTATTAAATTCACTAGTAAAGTAGGTCTGGTGGCGGATAATAAAAAGAGCAGCAAAATAAGTGTAAGAAGTGAACTGCACAGTTATTTGGAAGAATTTGCTAATAAAGGTTTGTACTGAGTAATCTATCAGTAAATATTTATTTTTTTGATTATGTTAAAGTAACATGAAAATGTATTTATTATATGAGTTTTGTTCTAAAGACAGCGTCTTTATGTCTTACGTAAGTAAGACTCATTGTTGTAGATTCATGAAATGTTTTCGTATTTTAGGATTTTAATACATACATATTATCAATCAATTTTAAGCTTCAACTACAAATTGATTGGGTAATTAAATATGTTTAAAATACAAGGTTTTATTAATTTTATTATGTATATAAATTGCTCACCAGTTTTATAAGTTATTGTGCTTTATGGAAAAATCCTTCATTCTGTTATAAACATATTTAAAAAATAGTAATTGAGACACAATAACTTTGTTTTAACTTTTAATGACTAGCTTATAGTCGAAACTATAGTCACCGTTATTTTAAAAATATAATGATAAAACAAAGTTATTGTGTCTCAATTACAATTCATTCAAGACCAATAAGTAAACACCTCTACAATTAAATATTTAAAAAATAGTTAGTTAAATATTTATTTTGTTATGGGTGTTATTCTTGATAGCAGCAGTAGTGATTAGCTATCAGCCACGTGTTTCTTTCGCCATGTTATTTGAGTATTTATATGTGTGTAAATGACCTTGCTAAATCAAAATTAATTGCATCATAATTGTGTATCTAATGATTAAAATTTATATTTTCAGATGATAAGAATCCAAGATCACCAATAAAGAATAGTCAGGAAGATAAACAAATGGAAGATTATGAAGTGTGGAGGAATAGAATTTTAACAGAAGCTAGGGAGCAACTAAATAAAATGGAGACGTTATAAATATGGCCGGTTTTGTATTATTTCTAGCAAAAATATATTAAAAATACAATTTTTCCTTTAAACATCCAATATTTCTCTTTCTTGTGATTATCTAGTCATTTAAAATATATTTCTTTATTGTAGAAATTAAACATACCAAAAATTACGATACCAATAAAATTGAGATATGTTTATATATCTCAATTTTATTGGTATCAATTCGCCTGTTAAAAACGCACGTAATTTTCTAAATATGAATAATACGACTTTATTGGAAAATTATTTATTCACATTATTTTTGGCACAGCTACACTGAGGAGCTGTAAATAAACTATAATGTTTTTGGTAATTATAAAAAAAACTGATCTCTTATTTAAAAGTAATCAGGTTTCAGTGATATCTTTCAATTGTATTATACTACATTATTTTCATATTTGATGTTTATACCAACGAATAAATTAAATGCGCTCAGTAATTATGTGGAAAAACATTAAAACGTAGTTACCTATCACATAATGTTACCTTACATACTGAATTAATTTAGATCGTATTTTTGTGTCGTGAGAGTACTGGGCTTTAATAACTTGGAATACGATCATGAAAAATCACTCGTTTTTGTAAATTATAGATTAGAATTATTTACACACATATGCATACAATACATATTGTAAAATACTCCTTTTGTTTATCTTCCCTCTGTCATAGCATCGGGATTTGCGGAATCGGTGTTCCATCTCGTTAGCTACATATTATCTCTTATTATTATCACATCAGTTTGTTTATTGCATCTGTTTGTCACCTATCAATTTTTTTTTTCATGTCATTTATTATTTGTCATTAGATATCTATCATTTGTTATTTATCATTTTACAACTGTCATCTGTCATCGATCTTCTATCTTCTGGATTGAACTTAAAAAAGGTATAAATTTGTAAACTGCCATTCATCTAACATATATGTTTTTGTTATATAGCATATATTATTATTGTCCACATATTTTTATTTTTCATTTGAGTCTTCTTTCAATCTCACATCTCACAATCTGTCATATTTTAACTTGTTATTTTATTTTGTCATGTTATCTTTAAACTGCCTTCTGTCTTTTATTTTTTTTACAGGCAATGCATAATGGATTACCACGTATTAAGGGTCACAACCATCATCATGATTTTTAACAATTCCTTTATTATTTTATTTAGTTGTCTAGTGTCTTATATCTTTATCCAGTATTGGTTGTCTTCATCATTAATTATTTATTACATTATTATTTGTTAATTGACATTTGATGAATTTGTTCTCTCATCTAAAGATTTCTAAAAATTGTTGAAAATTTTTGTCACCTGCCATTTGTCATGTCATATGCCATTTATTTTCATCTTCCATCTATAATTTTTATCATTTGTTATTTATGATTTGTCATCTGCTGTTTCTATTGTAAAGATTAAAAAAAAATTAATACGTGTTGTCATCATTTTTTAATTAATATATATATTTTTAAATCTTGCATCTTTTATTTATTGTCTGCGATTTATATTATGTCATTTAACATATGTCATTTGTTATCTGTAATCTTAAAATTTGGAAATTCCGAAATATTCTTGTCATTTGTCTTTTGTTATGTCACGCCTGTATTTGACATGTTTTTATTTATAATTCGTCATTTATTATTAGCATTTGTTGTCTCTAATCTACAGATTACAAATTATGTATTTAATGTAATTTGTCATTTGACAACTGCCATGTGTCATTTATTGTTCTGTAATTTGTTTTTATGACAAATTTATCTATTTATTTGTTCTTTAGAATATATTATTTATCATCTGTCATCGGAGAAGCCAAATCCGGTGAAATTTCCAAATGAAAAAGTCGAAAAATAACGAAATATTTAATTTTTCGACACTATATATTTTGCCTTCTTTATTTGTTTTTGTCATTTGTAATATGTGATCTTTAATTTTGTCATCTTGTTTATCAATTTGTCGTTTCGTTGTTTTGTCATTTTCTGATTTTATCATTTAATATCTGTCACTTGTTACCGAAATAATAAGAGTTTCCAAAATGTTTGTAATTTAAATTTTTGACTTTGTTTTTTATCGTTTCTTAGCTATAATTTGTCATTTTTTATTTCATAGTCTGCCATCAGTTATTAATCCATTAAAATCTTTAATCTGCCTCTTTATTTTTGGTTACTTGTCATTTGTAATCAATCATTTATCATTTGACATTATCATTTTTTTTCACTTGACATTTGTTATGTGTTATTTATTATTTCTAACTTGCCTCCTATCATTAATAGCTTAAAATCCTAAATCTTCTTTCCTTTATTTATTTTAGTTACCTATTTGTAAATTGTTATTTGACATTTGTAATTATGCTGTTTTTTCATTTATCATTTGTCATTGTCAAATATCATTTGACATTTGTTATTTTTTATGTGATATTTGTTATTTCGTAATAAAAATGTCATTTATCATTTGACATTTAAAATTTGTAATTATCTATTTGACATTTGTTAGTTTACATTTGTCATTTGGTCATTAGTCATTTATCGTTTGTAATTTGTTATTTGTCATTGTCATTTTGCATTTGTTATTTGTCATTTTTTATTTTGCTATTTTGTCATTTATCATTTATTATTTTTTATATGATATTTCGTAATTTGCCTTTTGTCATTCATAGCTTAAAATCCTTAATTTTGCTCTTTATTTATTTTAGTTACCTGTTAACTGTCAACTGTCATTTGTTATTTATCATTTGTCGTTTCTCATTTGTCATTTATTATTTATCATTTGTCATTTAACATTTGACTTTTGTCACATGTTATTTATTTATTTATTTACGGAAGACAGTTACAACATAAGTATACAAATGTACAATATCATTAAAATATTATTGATCTTTTGTCATTTATCATTTGACGTTTGTCATTTGTTATTTTGTCATTTCTAATTTATCATTTGACATTTGTTATTTGCTTTTTCGTAATTTGTCTTCTGTCATTCATAGCTTAAAATCCTTAATTTCTCTTTATTTTTTTGGCTACATGCTAATTGCCAACTGTCCTTTTATTGTTTCTTTTGAAATTCATAGCTTAAAATCCTTAATCATCCTCTTTATTTATTTTATTTACCTGTAAATTGCCAACTATCATTTGTCATTTGTTATTTATAATTTATCGTTTCTCATTTGCAATTAATCATTTGACATTTTTCAATTATCATTTTTCATTTGATATTTGTCTTTTGACATTTTATCATTTGTCATTTATTATTTGTTATGTGATATTCGTTCTTTCGTAATTTTTCATCTGTCATTCATAGCCTAAAATCCTTAACGTTCCTCTTTATTTATTTTGGTTAGCTGTTAATTGCCAACTGTCATTTATCGTTTCTCATTTGTCATTCATCAATTTTCATTTGTCATTTTTCATTACCTATTTGACATTTGTTATTTGATATTTTGCCATTTATCATTTGACATTTGGTATTTTTTATTTTGTAATAAAAAAAAAAATGTAATTTATTATTTGTCATTTATCATTTGTAATTTGACATTTGTCATTTTTTATTTATCATTTGTCGTTGTCATTTCTTAATTTGTTATTTTTTATGTGATATTCGTTATTTCGTAATAAAAATAATAATAAAAAAATGTTATTTATCATTTGACATTTGTCATTTGACTTTTGTGATTTTCCCATTTTGTTATTTGTCATTTATTATTTGTTATTTCGTAATTTGTCTTCTGACATTCACAGCTTAAAATTATCTTTAACTTTATTTATTTAAGTTACCTGTTAATGGCCAACTATCATTTGTCATTTATCGTTTCTCATTCGTCATTTATTATTTGACTTTTTTCATTGATCACTTATCATTTGTCGTTTGACTTTTATTATTTGTCATTTAGCCATTTGTCATTTATTATTTGACATTTGTTATATGATATTTGTTATTTCATAATTTGTCTTCTGTCACTCATAATGAAAAATCCTTAATTTTCCTCTATATTTATTTTGGTTAGCTTTTTATTGCCAACTGTAATTTGTAATTTATCATTTGCCATTTGTCATTAATCATTTATCTCTTGATATTTGTCATTTATCATTTTCTATTTATGATTTATCATTTGACATTTGTCATTTGACATTTTACCATTTTGCCATTTATCAATTATCATTTGACCTTTGTTATTTATCATTTATTATTTGGCTTCTAGACGGTTTCGAATTTTGATTTACTTTTTACAATCAACTTTTGTATGTTTATGGTGTGCTTAATTTTTTTTTTGTCGTTTTCATTTATTCAACGTATAATCATCTATTTTCATTTTACAAGTATTCCGTTTTAATCAAACGTATTCTTGACCTACCTCATAGAACCATCGCTTTAGCTAGCGCCCCCCTAATGCATTGACCTAGCGTACTCTTGACCTACCTCAATAAACATTATCTTGACCTAGCGTACTCCTGACCTGCTTTCATGATAATTGTATTGAGGTAGGTCAAGAGTACGCTAGGTAAATTTCGAATTTATTGCGACCGTCTTAATGGTTAGTTAGGCAACAAAAAATTAAATAATTGCAATTTAACTTAAGCAAGTACTTACATTAAAATTACAAAATTAAGAAAAAAAGCCACAAAAAAATATAATTTAAATTTGTTGTCACTTGCCATTTGTCAAATATTATCAGTTTTTTTGATACCTACCATCTATAATTTGTAATCTGATATCATCTCTTATGAAAATATAGAAAGGTGCAACTGACGTTAATTGTAAATGACATAATGAAACGAAAAACTTAATATTTATTATTTTTAATACGTTTTTTATTGGTTTTGTCACTTGTTATCTTTCAATTGTCCTCTATCTTGTATTTTCTGGCTGCCACCTATCATTTGTTTATTAATTAGCGTTTATCAGTTTTAACCTGTCATCCATCATTTGCCACTTGGCTTTTGTTAGGATGGGAATTGAGGAAAACCCCTATGCCGTGGTTGTCTGGAAGAAGAGGAAACTCCCCAACACCTGTTGTGTACTTGCGAAACATATAATCGAGAACGCACGGCGGAATTCGGGAAACCTATGCTTCCTGAAGAACAGCTAAAGAGCATCCTACGGCAGAAACTCCTGAACTTCATAGAATACATAGGAGTAAACAGGGAGTAAAACATCAAGAGGTGTACAAAAGTACTACCGAGACCGCAGTGAAGGGACACTAAGCGACACCACCTCATGAGGGATTATATCACCATTTGTCATTTTGTAGTTGTGCAAATTATCATTTATAATTAATTCATGTTTATTTATTTACCTGTTATTTGTGCATTGTTATTTGTTAGTGTAGCTAATGCCTTTCCCAATTAATCGTTGAAACGAAATGGCGCTTGAGAAAATCCTAACGACTGCGCCAATTATATTTCGTTGGTGGTTTTCGATGTTTTTAAAAACAAATTATTCTATAAACTGGATTATGACTACAATTTACTGATGTTAACGGTACAAAGAATAATGATATAATTATCATTAATGTAATGATCAGTGAAACAATTATAATCAAATATTTGCAAACGCCTATGCGTGATTGCTTACAATGAATAAACAATAGATTATATTAATAATTGACAATAAAATCCGTTTTGTAGCCACAAGGCTGCTTATACATATATTACATTAATGTTTTTGGTAATTAATATCCATATATATATATATATATATATATATATATATATATATATATGTACATTAATATTATCATTTTCTTGCGCTAAATGTGATTCGAATTATGTAATATTTATGACTAATAAATTTATTACTGTCGGTAATTATAAGGGAAAACAGTGAAACGTAGTTGCCGTTCACAGAACGACGTTAACCAACATAATGCCACCATTTATATTCGATGAATTTAAATTGTATTTTGTCGTGATGAGAGTATTAGGCTTTAATAACGTGAAATACAATTATGAAGAATCGCGATTTCGCGAAGAACACTCGCACCATACGAGACTTTATTTTTAGGAAACTGCACCGTTGTATTACTCTTTGCCTGGTATTCATTCCCGAGCTCTACTTGCATTTGTATTAAATTCTTCTCAGAATTGTATGAATATCTGATCGTGTACGGTATGATGCTACTGCTGCCATTCTTACATTTGACAAGGCAACGTGAATGCATCACCCTGCTGAAAGATTTACAGTCCCTGGAAGAGAAAATTCAGTATCTAGGATTTAAAATAATCAAGGGCGTGTATTACAAATGCCATAACTTTTTCAATAACATCATACTTATATTCGCTTTGATGGCAGTACTTATTTGTATAATATTGTTGGTGTTTGAAGTTCAAATTAGAAGTGTGGTTAAATTAAAATTTATGTACGTAGGTTTATATTCAATCTTTATTTTTCCGAAAATTATACTAGTCTTGATAACGGAGAGATGCAAAGCATTGAATGATGTTCTTCAAAATGGATTGTATGATAGTGGAGAAAATTGTCCATTATGTAACCGAAGGAGAAATATGAATTATTCGTATATATTTGCAATGTGCCCTCTACACAAACTAATGTAGGTGATTAATTAAAGTGGTACAAATAATGAATTTATATGATTTTAGTTGTTCTAAGATTGTGTACTTGGGATACAAAAGTTTGATAGCAAGTACATTGGATACATTCAGGAAATTATTCTGTATTTTCGTTTTTATAGCCACCATGGAGTTAGGAATTGATTTAAACAACTTACTAACTATCACTACTAAAAACACTAATTTATTCGGTATGAAAATAACAATCTTAGCGGCCTTCTTTTCCATGATATTTTTAGGAGTGACGGCATTTATTCTAACAATTGAAGAGATGAATAATCAGGTTGCCGTTATCAAACCTTTGAAAGGTGGTTTATATTAATGTTACGCATTTAATTTCCAGTTTGCACGCACCGGAACGGTAATTCATAGATATTACATGAAGTATTCTAAAGTTGAGGGTATTTCGGATATTGTCCGGGAATTTTCTCTTCTAGTTCTAGACGATGTGAACATGCTAATGCTGGTTTACGATTTCAAGAAAGAAAACTGCTTTAACGTAAGTCACATAATTACGAATTAATTGATACATAAAATCATTTCAATGTATTTCAGCTCTTTCACACTTCAGTGCTTACGGGATCGATGGCTATGGAAAATAAAATAAAAATGTAATAATTGGATTAAAAAAAAACACATTTGCAAGTGTGTAACTGGGTGTTATATTTAAGATATCACTTATATTTTTAATGCAAGAGATTTTTACGTTACGCTTGTAGAATAATTATAAAACACCTCCAGTTTGTTTGTTTACTTTGTATAACTATATTTAACTTAAGAAAAATACGTTTTGTATTGACTAATAATAATATATAAAATTCAAAATAAGATGTATTAAAGTAAATTAATTAACTTTACGTAAATCTAGAAATGGCCACATCGTGACCAAAATGTGCATTTGCAATTAATAAAATTTGTGAAGAAATGAGACTCATTATTCTAGATTTACGAAATATTTTCGTATTTTTAATTTATTAAATAAACTTCAATTAAGAATACTTATAAATAATTTACTCAATTTACTCTTAATGTTATAATTACGTGTATTGTATGACTTTAAAATGATTATTATATTAACATATGTCTTATAGTGTGTCGAGTTAATTTAGATCACTACATTTCACTAAATTTAATAGGAATGCGTATTTAAAAATCACCTGTCATGTGTTCTAACTGTTATAATTAATCTTATTTGTAATAAATAATTCTGAAAAATTATTGTCATGTGTTCTAATTGTTCTAATTAATCTTATCTGTAATAAATAATTCTGAAAAATTATTGTTGTACTTTTCTAATCATAGAAACAATCACGATTAAAGTTGTACAATTATTTGTTTTAACAGATGCCCCACAAAGATCCATACACATCAACGAATACATTAAATGCGTTCGATTAAAATAAGGACAAACTTCAGTTACCCATTACATCAACTCAAGACATAATGTCACCTTCAATATTCGACGAATTTCGAACGTATTTTACTCTAATGAGAATACTAGGATTCAATCATTTAAAATACGATTCACGCACTTCAAAGTTTCACGAGGATTACTCATTGCAAACGAAACTACGATTCATTTTAAACTGCACTACTATTTTACTCATAGCCTGGTATTCGTTTCCCAATTTTAAAGGTGTCAATACAGCAAGCTTTATGGCAGCAATATACGAATATGTACTAATATATTTATTTTTACTAGTAATACCATATTTAAGTCGTTTAAATCAGCCCAAATACTACAAGTTATTAACGAATTTTCAATTATTGGAGAAGAATTTTAATTATTTACGATTACATCTGATTAAGGGGATGTATTACAAAATCCACCGGCTCTTTAACAACTTAATTTTTATGCTCGCGCTTTTAGCACCAATTGTTTACGTAATAATGATTATATCTTTGGATCAAATTAAAAGTGTTGTTAAATCTAAATTTATGTATATATGTTTGTATGCAATTTTTATTTTCCCTAAAATTGTACTGGTTTTGATATCGGAAAGGTGTAAAGCATTAAATAATACCCTCGAGGAAAAATTATACGATCATCCAATAAATTGTATAATCTGTAATACTGCAAATGATAAATTAAAATATGCATATTTAATCGAAATGTGTCCACTTCATAAACTATGGTAATATTTTAGATTAGTTTCTATATTAATAAACCTTTTGTAATTTTTCAGTTATGCAGAAATATTATATCGTGGATTGAAGTGTATGATGGCAAACACAATCAATATATTTAGGAAATTATTCTCCTTATACGTATTTATATTCACAATGGAAATCGGAATTGATTTATACAACCTATTGTTTGCAACTAAGGTTAATGGAAATGATTTTTATTTAAAACTAGGAATCCTGTTTTGCTTCTTTTTTATGTTGTTTGTTGGTAGTATGGTAATCCTCTTAGCAATTGAGAGCACAAAGGAGCAGGTAATTATTAATTATTTAAAGATCGGATAATTCAAATGTAGGATCAAAATCTATGTTTTTTTACCACGGTATAATTTATGATTATCTTTTAGTTTGAACGTACTGGAAGGATAGTTCATAGATATTATATGAAGCATTTTAAAATTAAGGGTATTTCCGACAGAGTGCGAGAATTTTCTCTCGTAATTCTAGACGAGGTAGACACGCTTATGATGGTATATGATTTTAAAAAGGAGAACTCGTTGAATGTAATTATTATAAATATTTAATTAATGCTTTATAATTGATTTAATTATATGCATTTCAGCTGTATCATACTTCAATAACTACAAGTTCTTTGGCTGCGAATTATAAAATAAATCTGTTTTAATAAAGGAAAATGAAATCACTATTTATGTGGTATTAAAACATTAAATAAAAATCTTAATCATAGAAATTAAATATTGAAAATTGACTGCAGTAGTAATCATTATAATTAATAATGAGGAAAATAATTTTTCTTTATGAGCATTTCTGCACTTATGTTTTACATTATAATTGTATTACTTATGTAGTAACAGACGATTTTAATTAAATATATAATCAATTTCAATTAGATGTACACAGATGTATTCTCCACTGAATTTTAATTAAAATATGCACTTGAATGTTAATGAAATTGTTATACACTGAATTGAAATATTCACTATGTTTTAACCACAAATAAATTAATAATAACGTAGTGAATTTTTCAATTCAGTGTAAGTATAGATTACCACGTAGTAACGGTCGTAACTATTCTCTTTATAAAATGTTTATAATTAAGGTTTAGATTTCAAATGCATCTTTAGATGGAAACAAATGTATGTTATGATAATAAGGTGTTAATAAAGAAATTTGAAGACATTTTCAGGATCATAAATTTTCAGCACCATTTTAATGACCTTCAAAAATTTTTGTGCCATCCATTCCACCACTAAATTGATGTAGGGTTTTTATCGTTCTTAAGAGAGTCACATTGAGCACTTGAATTTGATCAATGTAGATACAGTTTACATCTACTAAAATAAACTCTTTGTAGGTTTTGTTAAGTTGTTATTTATTCAGCCTTTAGACCAATCAGAAATTCGGCAAGGTTAACACAATTTTGAATGAAATTGAAAGTTGTAGATTAAAGTCTGCTCAGTGGGACTTAAGAAGTAAAAATTACTAGTTAGAAAATATTTTGAGTGAGTGTGCGATCATAAACGTACCCTTTAATGTTGGGACATAAATAGTGAAACAAATGTCTTTTCCATTAACACAATAACCATAGTATATTCTTTTTTATTTGAGAATTATTTCAAAATAAAAATCGATTTCTTCTCTATCGCCTCAGAAGTTCGAGAAGAAAGCGAAGAAGCGCACCAAATCGTACCAAAAGAGAAGTTCACTTATCACTGGAAGCTGCAGCCACCAAACAAGGAGCCGAATCTACAGATGAAACAGAAGTGGGGCGACTGGAAGACATAGACCATCACCTTCAGTTTTACGCCGACCAGTTGAGGCAGATGAAGAGCTATCCGTTCATCAGGGATGTGTGAAGTGAAGAGGAATGCGGCTAGAGACTTGGTGCTGAAGCTAGGGAAATCCGCTGCAGCTACCAAGGTGTTGGGCGCCATCTCCCAGACTTTGGGCGGTTCACCTGCATAGATGAGATGACGCTCGTAATCTGAGATCTCGACGAGCTGACGACTATTGCCGATGTATGCGGAGCTTTTGGGCAAGAGTAAAATGTATTAAATTCCTTTACGTTGTAGAAAATTAACTAATAATTAGAAAATAATACGAAAACATTGTTTTAGATTTACGAAATATTTTCGTGTTTATTCTAATAATTTGGGCAAGAGTTTGTAGGCAACTATTATAGCAGCAGTTATCAAACCTATTCGCAAGGCTTAAAAAATATTTCACCATAGGTTAAGTGAGAAATTGGTCAATCATTTATAATGTTCGTCTACATCAACCAAGGAATTCTCATCTTTTTGTTCTTGATATCCTCCTTCACCCTTTTTTTATTATTTTAGAATATCTGACTTAAAGACATTAAACTAACACACTTACCATTACTATTGATATCAGTCTTGTATAGAAATTTCGATATCCTCGCCATCTTTTCCTGTTAATCTTGCCTCAATTTCTATTATTGTTAGTCTATGCTATTTTTTGTCATCACCAATATTTCTTTTTCAAAGTAAAAACTACTCCTAGAAATTGGATACCACCATAATTAAAGCATTCCTTTATCAATTTTTCATACATAACCGATCAAAACAGCCGTCGTATGACAGCCCACAAATCCAGGCCGTGGAAAATGGCTAAGTGCGCATCAGAGGTAAAGTGGATGTGAGGAAGTGCTATAGTTACTGGAACTAAGGGTACCTAGCCGTCGACTGTAAAGGGGTTGACAGGTGAAAATGCTATCTGCGATGCGGTGGGGTCAGTCACACGAGTGAAGGAGTGCGATATTTGCACGTAAATAAAAAACCACCTGACGGGTAGCTTCGATTATCGGCGTACCAAGCGGCGGCGAAGGCAGGGGTTGGTTGGTAGAAGAAGAAAATCCTTCAGCTAAACCGCAACCATTGTGAGGCAGAACATCGACGTCGTAATCCTGTTGGACAAGCACAGGGACTTCCTTTCTTTCTGGGTTCCCCATGCTAGCAGTTGAGCTACGTGTGCATCGTTTATGTTCCATCTGCTGTGAATGTCCTGCCTAACAATGCGAGATGCCGACGTCCCCACTTCAACGTAGACGACTTCAAAGCTTGGACAGAAGAAAGAGAAAGTATAGAGACCAATAAAAGAGACGAGCCTGAACAAAAAAACCATCGTAAACGAGAATTTCTGTCCTCACGTTAGGTGTCAGTGAACACTACACTCATAGTGACAACCAGACCATAGTCTTCGATATTGCAAAGGGTGGACTATAGCAATTACCAGCCCCAGCAAAATTCTGGAAGAAATTAACGTGCACAGATCTATTGGTGAAATCGGCGCCGGATAATATACGTCCAAGGACGCGAGGATTACAAGACCCTGAGCTTCAAAATCACTAAGCGCGAGGCGCTCTTAAGCGAGCGATCAAGGTCAGCAAATGGAACATCTGGAGAGAGTTTTGCTACACCATTTATGGCAACCCGTGGGGTATACCTTACAGGATAGTCAAAAATGCTCTGGAAATTCCTGGAGATAATAGTTTAAACTATATTTCCTGTTTAGCCGTAACAAGCCTAATACGAGGGTTTCCCATACGATCATCGTTTCAACTCACCGACACCGCTTTCAGCAAGTTCGAAAACTCGAACGCTTGTGGCCAAGAAGGCATCCCACATGTTGCTCCGAAAGCCACCATCAGGTATCGATCAGACCTCTTTTCCACTGAACGATCCGTTATCATACCGTTCTAATTTGCCCGCTGGACACGGTAGGCAAAGTTTTGAGAGGAACATCTGCAACCGGTTGGAGGAGTTCACCGAAGGATCTCGGTGCCTATCGCTGAACCAGGTCGGGTTTTTGAAGGTAACGTACACTTTTGATGTGATCAAATTTTATCTTGGATCAGTGTTATAGCGTTAGGCCGATGGAAGCACTGCACCATCGTCATCCTGGACGTGAGGAACGCGGTTATCATGGTGAACTGAGACCGCATTCTAGTAGCGCTGAAGAGCATGAACCTTCCCGAATAAACAAGTCGTATTATCGTTACCCTGGTGTACTACATAGACAGGGTACCAGGACCCGCTCATCACGGGTGGCGTTCCACAAGGATGAGCCAGTGCTCGGTCCCCTGTTGTGGAACATGGTGTATGACTCTAAGCAGGGATCATGATGGTCGGCTTCATAGACGACGTCACAGTGGTATTCATCTCCAAGCATCTGGAAAAGGTCGAGCAGATGGCGGACTAGTCCGTTATTAAGATCCGCTCGCAACTAATGGCCTGCAACTTGCTGACCTTTAGATTGAGGCAGTCCAAGAAACCAGCCGGAAAGCTAGAAAGACCTTCACCCAAAACATTGGAAGATGAGAGTCTCGGAGAAAGAATGCTCAAGCTGTCCGCTGTCCTTAAACCGGAATCCTACATACTCATTTCCTCACATCTACCTAAATTCCACTACCAACTTTCCCACCGATATCCTAACCAAATACCACAACCCTGGCAGTAGGGAAAAAATGCAACACCCAGATTAATGGAGAAAAATATGAATAATAGTAAATTGTTGCTTCCTGGAGATCGCCAGTGTCGAAAAAAATGCGACAGCCCCACTTAACATCGAAGAGGAGAATATACAGGATAGGGTAGGAAACCAAAATACCCCTCGACCCTCTGGGCGCCCCCCCCTCTGGGGGGCTACAATCAGGAGAGAAAACACTAAACGTATAAAATGGACGAAAGAACTAAATATTGGTGACATGAGCATATTTTATTACGTAAACAAGTGTGATGATAAACCTCTTTCTTGATGGAGACACTTCTTCTATCCCGAATACACAAAAAGACACCAAGAACTTAACATCACTGAACAGAATATCGTTGATAGGAAAAATGCTATTTTAAAGAAAGAATACCTCACCCAAGTAGAACTCTATGATATAAAGAGAAAAGTAGGGCAAGATCTTTGCCAAAGAGAACTTCTGATTGAGGACAAAAAGTTACGACGAACATTATAGACACAGGTCAACAAGATGCAGAAGAAATGAGCACTGGAACAAATGAAATAAAAGACAAATTTCTCAGCCTAATCGCACACTACGAACAAAGCGACCCTCTAAATCGACCTCTTATCCCAAAACTTAAAAATAATACTAAAACTAAACAAATTATTTACACATTGTACATACCTTAGTACACACGATAAATTTGGTAAATTTTCGTAAATGAAATACGATGAACTTTCAACAACTAACAGCCTCAACTATTCAGTTACACGATAAATTATCAGATACCTCGCTCTATATTATGCAACGGTAGCAGCCGTGGAACTGCATGGGCAAAGTACCTATATTTTAAAAGACTCCAACAACTCCAAACGTAAATTAGAAGAACCTGCATGGAAAATGCGCCTAGAATTAAGATCAAAGTTAGGTGTTATCACTGAATACATAAATGGCAATCAATCCAAAACAAAGTTCTGCAACAAGTGAAATCCATTACCAAAGCTATGAAAGTCACACTCTTAATACGTAGTTCATAAGAGTTAATAAACCTTAACGACCAACTCAGACTAAAAGTAAAAACTAAAGGAGCAAGACTCAGAAGGTACAACGAACTTACAAAAAGAAAACTAGAAAACAGTGAGTACCTTAATAATCAAAAACAGTTCTTCCGTAAACTCGAGGGTGAAAAATAAATTGATAGAAACATTAATATTGAAAAATCAAAATTCAATGAATACTGGTGCAATATATGGGAAAATTCCGATTAATTTGACAAAAATGCACCATGGATAAAGTATATCAAAGATCAACACTCAAACATACCTAAAATGACGGTCGACGCATTTACTGCCGACGATATCCAAACCGCTACGAAGAGGATGTAAAATTGGCCTGGGCCTGACAGAATTCAGAACTTTTGGCTAAAAATTCTGCCGTACACGCCCCTTTAGCACTAAATAACCCAGCCAAAATACTGGATTTCCTAACGGAGGGTAATACATTTAGGCATTTTAAAAAAGAAGACCCCAACCTGACAAAGAATTATAGACCAATGACTTCCCTTTCAGTTGTCTATAAACTATTTACTTCTGTCGTCAATGAAAAGATTTACCAACATTGTGAAACGAACAACATTTTCAATGAGGAACAAAAAGGGTGCATCAGAAGATCATTGGGCTGTAAACACCAACTAACAATAGATGCGGCAGTATTAAAGCAAATTCAAAACAAGCGCCGCAATCTACATGTCTGCTACATAGACTACAGTAAAGCATTTGACTCGGTGCCGCACGACTGGCTAACAGAGGTACTAAAGATCTACAAAATCTGTCAAAAAATTCGAATAATTCTTCATATCACATCTTTTATATATAGATGACCTCAAGTTATATGGAGGAACAAAGAGTAAACTTCAGGACCTGATCAACACAGTTAAAAATTATAGTGATGACATTGGGATGAAATTTGGACTTGACAAATGTACATATATTGATATAAAGAAAGGGGAAATCAAACAAGGAGATCAAGAAACCGTTGACAGTATTAAACATCTACCACCGGAAAAGTGTATCATTACCTAGGCACCCCACAATACCAAAAAATAGACCATACATGCCTAAAAACCGAATTTAAGGATAAATATAAGAAAAGAGTCACCACCTTACTTAATGCAAAGTTTACTGGAGGCAACCTATGCTCGGCTATTAACTCATGGACAAAACCTGCACTAATTTATTCCTTCGGTATAGTGAAATGGTCGAATACTAATTTGGAAGAACTTGACCGTCTTACACGCAGACTGCTTGAGGAGTTCCGATGTCTACATCCCAATTCATCTGTCGCAAGGTTGTCCCAAAAAAATAAGGAGGGAGGGGACTCATAAATATTAAGAACTTATGCTTTCGCCTAGAAGATGATGTGCGAAAAAGACTTATGACAGATAGGAGTGATACGATGGAAATGATATCTCAGGAAGATAACGGATATACACTATTACAGCTGAAAAGAAAAAACTATATATTAGTTTTTGTTTTGGAAACTTTACTGTATCAAATTTACTTAAATACTAAGATTATATATTAAAGGCGTTTGAGAGCAATTGTCAGGTTGATGCAGTGTATTCAGACTTTTCCCAAAGCGTTTGACCGGGTTTCTCATACTATTTTAGTAGATAAATTACATCGCATAGGTTTTGGTAGTGATATTATAAAATGGATTCTGATTTATTTGACTGATATTGTTAAAATCAATTGTTTCATTTCTAGAGCAATCAATATTACTTCAGGTGTTCCGCAGGGTTCCCACTGCGGACCCATTCTATTTTTACTATTTATAAATGAGCTTAACACTTATATTAAACATTGCAATTTTCTATTATATGTTGTGAAAAATGGTTCCATGATCTAACTACGACGGAAATTAGTCAACTGATGTCTTTGAAAACTAGTTCTTGAAGATGTGACAAATGTCGCGCATTAAGTGGGAAAGTATTATTTAATTGGGAGCAAATTAGTCAAATAAAAAAAATATTTGACAAACTTTTAAATAATTTGTTTCCGTCGTTTAAGATGGAAATGTAAGAATTATCACAAGGATATGAAACCAAAATGAATACGCTTGATGTTAAAGTTAAAAATATGGAAGCCAGCTTAGATACTATGTCAGCTCAACTTCAACAATATAGTAGTCAAGGAATTAATAGTCAAACAGTGTCTGTTATATCAGAAACAGCTCTAAATGACATAGTCACAGAAATTACTCAAAGGAATTCTAAAAGGCACAATGTTATACTCTACAACAATCCGGAACCGTAATCTTCAAGTTTAGATGATAGAAAACAGGACTATCTTCAAGAAATCGACAAAATTCTGCACAATGGCGGACCATTTCCTTAACCAAAAAATGTGATTCGTCTTGGAAAGAAAAACACTCAAAATCACCGTCCAATTAAAATAATGTATAACAATATTTAAACTGTCTGATTATTTATACTCAAATATTAAATCACAAATAAGTATGAATCAGCGTGATTTCATGACGAATCATTCTACTTTAACCAACATATTGTGTATTACAGAAACGGTGGCAAACTCCATTGATAATAACTTACAAACTGACTGACCTGTCAAAGGAATTTTACAAAGTTTCTCACTCTCTACTCCTTGAAAAATTACATAACTCAAATATAATTGTAGCAATAAAGAATTTTTTAAGCGATAGAGAACACTTTGCGGAGTAGAAGGTATATATGTCAGATGTGTTCACTCGTAATAGCGGGGTCCCACAGGGATCTAATTTAGGACCACTGTTATTTACCATTTTTTTTTACCCGACTTCAGGAGTGTGTGGAAAAGAACGGAGAACTTAGATGATATTATTTTTCGCACAATGTTTATTTAACCGTTTATTTGGTATGCCTACGAAATGGCAAATCCACACCTACCTATTAAACAAATGAAGTTTTGATTTAATTGAAAATTGTCTGAGATATGATTTTTTCAAAAACGTCGTACTTTTCTGTCGGACCTTGTATAATGCGTTTCATGTTTATAAAATTCTAAATACAAATGTAAATATAAAATATAAACCATTTCAACTTGATGTAATCAAAGAATAGATTAAAGATAGTAAAGAGACAATTGATGTGGAGCAGGGCCCTTAGTACATCACAAAATGTAATGCGTCACAATACACCAAAGAGAGTATCCTAAAATAGCAAAAAATACAAAATTGTAAATATAGTTACTGGCGTATATGAGCCGCACAAAAAGAGAAGAGTTTAACTTGTTTCATGTGTGATTATTGTAAGGCACCCCTCCACAAGGGTGATTGTTTTTTTTCAAATTTCACAAAAATATTAGATTTAGCCACGATTTTTATAAAATAAATAAATAATAAACTGCAACATTGCTGATAAAATTTTATAATAAATATTATTAAAAATAAATGTTACTTTGTCTCATTCATTTCTTGATTTCAATTTTGTTTTGATTTGTGCTACAAGAAATGCTTTGACATTTCAGTATAACACTCCACGACTAAACCACCACGGGAATGCACCATTGATTAAGTTAATCAAGACTTATCGTGAGGTTCAGTTTTAACGATACCACATTATAACGTTTATTTATATTTTCGGTGTGTAATTAATGTATTGTTCACTATACGTTAAGGTGTTTTATTTATCCTTTTGCTGTCCTTTTATTTACTATGAAATTATTTATTTTCGTATTAAAATTAAGTTGCATTGTAATCAAATATTTTCATTAAGCAACTGTTCAATTATTATTAGGTTTGTTGCGCTATGCTAATGTTAATCACTATTATAATTATTATTTTACGTTTAAGTGAAATTAAGACTATTATAATTATTATTTAAAGTTTAGTTTAAGTTGATTTAAGTTTCTCTGTAATTAGATTTGTAACTGTTGAGAAATAAATAAATAAATCAATTAATCAATCAATATTGTCCTGGATCAGTGCTATAGCATTAGGCCGATGGAAGCACTGCGCCATCGTCACCCTGAACGTGAGGAACGCGTTCAACTTGGTGACCTGAGACCACATTCTAGTAGCGCTGAAGAGCATGGACGTTCCCGAATATACAAGTCGTATTATCGTGAACTATTTCGATCGAACCCTGGTGTACTACATAGATAGAGAACCAGGACCCGCTCATCATTGGTGGCGTTCTACAAGGATGAGTCAGTGCTCGGCCTCCTGTTCTTAAACATTCGGCTACCACTTCCAGTATTGATCATAACACTCGCCTTTATAGACGACGTCCCAGTAGTATTCATCACTAAGCATCTGGAGGAGGTCGAGCAGATGGCGGACGAATCCGTTAGTAAGATCCGCCTTCAGCTGGCTAACCTTTAGACTGAGGTAGTCCAGGAAACGAGCAAGAAAGCTAGGGAGACGATCACCCTGAAAATTGAAGGATGGGAGTTTCTCTCGCATTCGTCTCTTCAATACCTGGCGATCTAAGTCAACTAGAGACTCTGTTTCGACAAACACCTGCGAATTGCGAGTGTGAAGGCGGGAGCAATCTGTAACGCGTAGACATAAACATTGGGGGTCCGAGACAACAGCTGCATTACCATCACCGCGGAGTCCAAATCGCAGCAATTCTGGAATGTATCGACCAAGGAGCGCTGGAATTTCCGGTTCATCCTGGACATCATATTGTGGACAACGAGGCAGCACACTACTCAAGTAGCTTTTGACTCTTGTTGCACTTCATGGAGGACGGAGAGATCCTGCAGCAATATAGTATATTCATCGCTCTTTTGCTGAGCAATAAAAATCAAAGTATTTATTGAAATGTTTGAGGAGAATGGTTGTGTAAACGATTAACATATTGTTAGAAATAAGAGCTGGAAATCTAAAAAAAACTATAACAAATATAAAAAACATTAAGTACAAGAAAAGTAGCATCGGAATGTCCTGGCAGCTAATCTACCATCCATCGAATTTAAAAGCTTATATAGGGTGTTCAGGAAGTAGGGACGAATATTAAAGTTCTATAGAACATTCAAAATTAATTGAAAATGTATTTTCTTTTATAAACACATTAAGTAACATGTCCCATTTATGTATGAAAATGATACCCTTCATATGACTACCCAAGGCCGCGCGGCAAAGAGCAATGCGTTCATTGAAGTTCTCGATGACGCCTTCGCAAACATCTAGTAGGATGCCGTTAATAACCCTTTAATTTCAATCTTCATTTGGTGTATTCTTTGTGAAAGGATATTAAATAACAAACATGAAACAAGCACGACTGCCAAAAATCATGTGACAAAATGGCACCAAATTAAAATTCGTCGTTACTTCCTGTACACCATATAGTTACCGAACCTATGGAAGCCAAAATCATCAAGAACTGCTAGCAGTTGATTCTGATTCAAGTTCTAAATTTTGTGAAATTTTAATAGAAAAGGGTATCGATAATAAGAGTTTGCCAAATAGTGTATGTATATATATTTATCATTTATTGGCATTATTTCTACAACAATAAAGTCTATTAAATATCCCTTCTATCAAAACTGACAAAAAAAACTAGTTATTCCCACTTGTCTTTTTCTTTTCTTTTATCTTATCATTGACTCAGTCCCTCCTTTCAGTAGCCTTGTCCATTCCGCTTGACCATATCGCCTTTTCCACGCGTCTCTAGTCCCCACACAGTCAATCCTTCAGGGCTCCCATATTTCTTATTCCCTTCCACACAATCGGCACATTCTCCCCCCTCATTCATCCAATAGTGGGTTCCACGTTCTTCGCTGCCACATCTATACCTTGCCATCAATACTTTCTCCTTCCAATCGCCTCTTCCATACAAGTATTCGGGTTTGCCCGCCTCTTCTGCTATTTCTTTACACTTTGGGTTGTATTTGATTTTGTCTATTTTCATCCATCTTTCTTGTTTATCCACATCCCTCATATTTCAAATATTTTACCCCTTCCTACCATTTCTTTAACAGCTTCGTTGGACCAGCCTACTTTTTTGTACATTTCACATCTACCCTTTTCCCATTGGGTCACCACTATATACGTCTTGTCCGTCTCATTTAGTATTCCATTCATAATTTCTTTCCGTTCATTCATTCTAATTTTTCTTTCATACTTTGCCTATTTTTTTCCTACATCCACCCATACCCTACTAGCACCCATCACCTGATATACTACATACTATTCTCAAGCCCTAACATTCTCTTCAACCACTATGTTTGTACTCCTTCCATACCCTCTTTCATGCTGAACCCCCACACTTCTGCTCCATACATTAATATTGACCTCAAGCATACTTTCCATAATCTCTCATTCTCCTGCCCCATTCTCTCCACAAAATTCCAGCCGCTGCCTTCACCTTCTTCGACACATACTTCATGTGCTCCTGCCACCTCCCATTTTGTGTAAAAACTACCCCCAAGTACTTGTAACATTTCACTCTTTCTATTTCCTCTCCGTTCCAATAAAACCTTTCATCCTTCCTTCTTCCTCCCTTCATACACACCATTACTTTTGTTTTCTTTACATTTACGCTTAACTTTCTCTTTTCAAAATATCGTTTCATTCTCTCTATCATGCAATCCAGATCCCCTTTCCTCTTTGCCATTATTGCTAAGTCATCCGCATAAGCCAGCACTCTAATCTTTATCCCCCCAATTGTTACTCCACCATCCTGTCCCTGCTCCAATACTCTATCCATGTCTGCTATAAACAGATTGAGAAGCATTGGACTCATTGGACATCCATGTCTTAGCCCCTTGGTTGTTCTGAACCACCCCGATTCTTCCCCAGACCCTTTCACTCTACATTCTGTCTTTTCATACACTCTTTCCACCCACTCTCTCATTTAATTTGATACCCCTCTTTCTCTCATACATTCAAACAGTTTTTCCCTATTGATTGAGTCATATGCCCCCTTCAAGTCTATAAATAGTATGTAGATCTTTCCCCCTCTCTCTTCAATTCCCTTATCAATGATTTGGCTCAAAGTTAGTATATGGTCTACTGCCCCTCTACCTTGCCTGAACCCTCCTTAGCTGTCGGGAATAATACCCTTTCTTCTTTTAATATTTTCAATGCCTTAACCTCTACTTCTCCGGGCCACAAACACTATTTCCGTTCATCCCATCCATTGCCTTCTCAAGCTCAACTTCCGTTAAATCACTCCTTAGGTCCACTATGATACGTTCCTGACATGTTCTTATTATCATATTATTTTCGTTCATACTCTCCCTGAAGAAGGTATTAATTTTCTCAATGTTTACACTATTTTTCTCCCTTTGTTTCCTCCTACGTATAAACTCCCATACCTCCCTTTCTGTTTTAATTTCTCTTATTGATTTTACTTTTGCTGACTTTTTCTTTTCACATGTTGACTGGTATTCCCTCTTAGCATTGTTCCATTATTTAAACCATTTCTCCTCATCTGTTGCTTTCCACCTCTTAAAGTTATACCTCTCTCTTCTTTTCATTTTCCTACACTCTTCGTCATGCCAATAATCTTCTTTTTCTCCTTTTGTTTCGGGCCTCTCCACTTGAGCTCCTCTAATGCATTCTTCCATCTCTTCCAATGTCACCTTTGTCTGCCAATGTATGCCTTTAATATTTTCTTTGAACTTATTGACTTCTTTCATTCCCCACTTATATCTTCTTCCAGTACTCAGGTAGCTGTCAAGACAAAGGTAATACGTTCGTTACATATTTCTGGAAACCAAATTAACTCAAGATTATTTATTAACTATCAGAATGGAAAATGTAGTAAGCAAGTTTTCGGAATTGACAAATTTAGTAAACTTCCTACAGAAACAGCTCAGTATTTAAATTTGCCTTTTACTGAAAAATATACCAGGCATAGCTTACGCTATTAGTGGATGCAGGAGGTGACATGCTTCAACTAAAACGGCATGATGGTTGGAAATCTAGTAACATTGCTGAGGGATATATCTATGAATCAAGTAGCAATACAAATACAGACCAACGTTTTAAAATCTGTACAAAATGTAACAGAATCCGATTATGGTGCATCTTCATCTGGAATAACATTAGTTAATAACAGATGTGGCATCGTCTACTTCAGTAAATAAAAAGTTTGATTGTGAGACGCACATAATTTTGAATAATTGTTCACTTGTAACAATTAATCAATATTTAAATCATTAATAATTTAAATATGATCTGTAGTTTTGTAATTTTTAATTCAAAATAAAGTATTTGTTTATATATGTTTTTAAGTTTGTTAGTAAAATAGGTAAGGTAGTAGAAAAACTATAGTCTTTAACTAGTATAAAACCAGAAATATTAAAAATTCTAGAAATCTAAATAAAAAGAAATACGATTGAAAAACTCCTCGTAATATGGAAGAGGAATTGCTGGAAAATTCTAGTAATCTGAAAAAATCTGGTTTGAAGAAAACTTTAATACCATAAAACAAAAAATATTTTATTATAAATGTTATTGTTCTACTGCTAGAACAATTTTTAAAAATTTTTGTAGTTTCTTGTGGGCCTCTAAAAATATTTTCGTGAGTCACAGGTTCGCCATCGCTGCTTTATAACCTAGTCAGCTGTGAGGAGATGTTAACTGGCAATAAAAGGTGAGAAGAAGAGGCGGTAAGAAGTTTCAATAGACATGTATCTGGTATTTAGGTCATATTATCCCTTTGACCTTGACCTTACTCATCACTTATTAAAATAAGAAAAAACAATGTTTCATTACATATGTTCCGATTACCGAAACTGATGCCCTAAAACGATTAAAATCACCATTAAATAGATATTAACGAATAAATTAAACGCGTTCTATATTTTTTGATTGCCATTCGCCGAAACACCCTACATTAAACATGACGTTACCTACAATATTTGATGAGTTTAGAATGTATTTCATAATAATGGGAGTACTGGGATTTAATAATCTAAAATACGATAACAGAAAGTCGAAATTTCAAGAAGATCGTTCATCATTATCCAAATATCGTTTCGTGGGATTCTGCATAGTTGTATTAATTTTGGCTTGGCAATCTTTCCCAACCATCGAGTGCTTATGTTCCCGGTATCCGGGAGTAATGTATGAATACGTGCTCGTCTTTGGTTTGATGTTAATAATGCCATTTTTAAGTTTATCCAACCAACACGACTGTCTCACTATAATGACTAATTTTCAATCCTTGGAAGAAAATTTGCAATTGCTAGGCTTAAAACCAGTTAAAGGCATATATTACAAATGTCATTACCTCTTTAATAACTTGGTATTTATCCTCACATTTATAATAATAGTAATATACGCAATACTTCTGGTATCTGTAGATCAAATTAATGAAGTGGTTAAAATGAAAGTAAATTTCATATGCATATATGCAATTTTCATGTTTCCGAAAATAGTATTAGTATTAATATCGGAGAGATGCAAAGTATTGAATGATATTCTTCAGGATGGATTATATAATAATGATGGTGTAAATTGTACATTGTGTAATGAAGCAAATGCTAGATTAAGTCCTTCGTATTTAAAAACAATGTGCCCACTTCATAAATTAAGGTAAGATATTAATTAACACAGTGCGAATAATTAATAAATAATATTTTAGTTGTGCTGAAAATTTGTATCTAGGATTTAAAAATATAACAACAAAAACAATGGACACATACAGGAAATTATTCTGTTTTTATATTTTCATAGTCACGATGGAGTTTGGAATTGATTTATACAACGTATTAAGTGTATCACTGCGGAGTGATGAATCGTTCTATATAAAATTAGCAATCCTAATGTACTTCATTTTCATGGTAGTTTTTGGAAGCATGGTATTCTTTTTAACAATCGAAGAGACAAATAATCAGGTTAAAAATAAGATCCGAAATTTTAATTTATTGATTATTATTAATTTTTAGTTTGCGCGCACCGGAGTAATAATTCACAGATATTACATCAAGTATTCCAACATTAAGGGAATTTCGGAGATAGTCCGAATTTTTTCACTTGTAGTACTAGATGACGTGAACATGCTCATGATGGTGTATGATTTTAAAAAAGAGAATTCTTTGAATGTAAGTAATATACGTTTACGGATTTAATTATGTAGTGTTGATCATAAAATTAATTTGATTCGTGTTTTAGCTCTATCATACTTCAGTGCTTACAGCCTCGCTAGCTACGAATTATGACATAAAGCTGATTTAATTTGATATTTAGAAAAGTTTTAAAATTGCACATTAGTGAATTGGTTGTGAACTACCTTTTTTTTTGAATTAGTTTAGTCAATGCATTGTTAATTCAGAATTTTGAAGAGGAGGCGGGATGAACACAAAATGTTAGGTGTTGTATTTTTGGAATTGTGAATAAAATATTATATATTGGAAAGTTGTTGTTGAAATTATTACAGTTACCCAAGAACTCTGTCAATTTCTCGACTCGGGGGGTCGGCAGGGTTTTCTGTACCTGGCGCATGTCTCCATTGAGCCTCGGGGGAATTTTCATGAATTTGAGCCACTCTGTTTGCGACGAAAGTTTTTAACAAATAAGTTAGTGTATTACAAGGGCGTTTCCAGCCAACTGGCTTAGGGGGGGTAATTTAAAAAAAATATTTTCTGTATTCCATAAAGCAATCAACATCAAAAAATCCAATCAACCTTCATCAATTCATTAGTTCGAATCATCTAGACCAGCGGTTCCCAACCTGGGATACGCGTACCCCTAGTTGTCGCAAGTTCTTCCCAAAATCGGGAGCAACTAAATGAAAATGACCAGTCTTTATCAGGACAAAAAGAGAAAAGGAGAAAGTACTGCGAAGAATACATTAAATATGGATTTTCATATGTAGGAGATGAGAACTGCCCTAAACCACAACCAAATGGCTGCATGAAACCTTCCTTACTCTTAAGACATTTAGAAACCAAACATGATAATTATAAAAATAAGGACCCTAGCTTTTTTAAACGCTTGGAGAAAAGTAAGAATAAATACAATTTAAAGTCATACATACTAGCATCAAATAAAGATCTGGAAAAGGCCGTTGAAGCTAGTTACCTTGTCAGTTACCGTATTGCCAAATGTGGCAAAAATCACACGATTGCCGAGAATTTGATTCTTCCCTGTATAAAAGATGTGGTTCGTTGTATGCTCGGGGAAGAACAAGGAAAGAAAATAAACAACATTCCTCTTTCGAACAACACAATATCTCGAAGAATTCAAGATATGTCTGATGATGTTGAGCAGAATTATTAGCAGAATTAAAAATAGTAAATTTTTTGCTATTCAAGTTGACGAATGTACAGATGTCACCAATTTGGCAATTTAGCTAGTCATTGCACGATACTTCATCGATGACAAACCGGAGGAAAATTGGTTACTTTGTCATATGTTGATAGAACGCACAAGAGGTGAGGATATATTTAATGCTATTAATAGTTATTTCAAAGATAATGGTATTGATTGGTTTAAATGTTGTGGATTATGTACCGACGGTGCTTAATCTATGTCAGGCATTTACTCTGGCCTTCGAGGTCATGTCATAAGAGTAGCTCCTAATATCAATTGGAGCAACTGCTGCATCCATAGACAAAATTTAGTATCTAAAAACCTTCTTGGTGATTTAAAAGTTGTACTTGATGAAGCTGTAAAAGTGGTTAATTTCATAAAATCAACACCCACAAACTCAAGATGTTTTAAAGTTCTGTGCCACGAGATGGAAAGTGTTCATTCTACGTTGCTCTTTCATACAGAAGTGAGGTGGCTATCTCACGGTAAAGTCCTTAGCTGACTGTTTGAACTTAGACACGAAGTTCAAATTTTTTTTGAAGATCATCCTTTTCAGTTGTCATCTAAATTGCATGACGAACAATGGCTCCAGGCTCTTGCGTACTTATCAGATATTTTCCTACAAATAAATAAATTAAATTTAACACTCCAAAATAACTCGATAACGATCTTCGGTGCTTCGGATAGAATTGAATCTATGATGAAAAAAAAATGATTTTTGAAATCTTGTATTGAAAAGGGCCAGCCTGAAGTATTTGAAAATTTTTATAATTTATTATCGGAGAACAAACTACGACTCTCCCCAATAATACATCATTAAATTGTTGAACATTTGGAAGGTTTAAAATCAGCATTTCGGAAGTATTTTCCCAAACCTGACAACAGGAATAATTGGATTTTAAATCCATTTGAAAATGAATACTTTGAAGTAGCTAATTTGTCAATAAAAGAAAAGGAGGAATTAATTGAATTGTCAAGTGACACCACTTTAAAATCCCAGTTTAAAACAAGAGGACTTCTTAACTTTTGGGCAGCCATTAACAATGAATTTGGGCTCATTTCCGATAAAGCACTTAAGTTTTTGTTGCCGTTTACCAGCACAAAGCTAGTAGAAAGAGCTTTCTCTTCGTACGTTTTCATAAAAAATTAATACCGCAATAAGTTGAATGCTGATTCAGATTTAAGGTTATACTTAGCATCGGTGGAACCCGATATAAAAAAATTATGTGCCACAACGCAAGGACAAGGATCACATTAATACAGAGGAATGTGAAATAAAAGACCAATTAACAATTATTAATAAAATTATTTCTGTGATTTTAGTTGTTTAACTTTGTTGTATTTGCGTATTTTTAAAAGGTGTAAACATAAATATACTCTGTTCGTCTGTAATAAAAATAATAAGCCTTTTAATTTTATTGTACACCTATAATACAAAATATCCAAATTTAGGCAATTTTTATATGGTCGTGAGGGGTGGGTGGGGGTACAAGCTAGATAACTGACTTGAAAAGAGATATAGTAATTAAAAAAGGTTGGGAACCGCTGATCTAGACAGTTAAGCTAGCTGTCTGGATAATTCGAACTAATGATGTTGATTTTTTTATACATAATTAGAGTCAAGACAAGAAAAATATTCTGTAAAATTTAAAACAGATTTTTGTAACTAAATTTATTTTTAAAAAAAGATTTATTTCTTTAATCATTTTGGTAAATTTGGAAACAATTGTCGCGAACAGCAAAATAAATATTTGAAAGTGTTATCGTATTTTATTTACGAAAATTTACCAAAGTGATTAAGAATATGAACTTTCAACAACTAAAAGCCTCAACTATTCAATTATTTTTTAAATAATGAAATCTACCTTTCATTGGTTATTAATAATAATGTCAATATTCATATCCAAATATCTATAAATAGTAGAGCTAACTCGATTAGACTTTCTAGAAACATAGTTGGTCGCCATCTTTTCAGTGCAGAAAAACTTCTTTCTGCAGAAGCAACGCTAATGGACAGAGTACATAATATTTGTAAAATTATTTTTATGTTCAGTAAATGTAGGGGTCAAATTGTATGTATGCATCTAAAGCATTTTCTGATAATTGTTCTTTTAGTTTATTTTTCTTTTGCCATAGTTATTTCCAAAATTCTAATTAATTAAGACTTAATTGCTATTGCACATTGAAAGAAACAAATGAGTACAAAAAGAGAAAGAGATATTGACAGCCCTGAATATGGATTCCAAGGTTTCGAAATGAGCAGTGGAGAATAGAAAAAGATAGAAGAACGGAAGCAGCGATATAAAACGTTGTAACAACAACAGGATACAAAAATAAAATAAAGGCAGATGAAAACAAGAATAAAACTCACGGAGAAGGCAAATCTAAATATAGCTAAGAACGATGTGGAAATGGAGGAACTGAAGAGCATGTTTAAAGACTTGATGAAAGAAATAGCAAAAAACCTCAGAAGAACTAAAAGATAAGATCAGAAAACTAAAGAAAGAATTATTACTAATTTCTCAAGAGAATTGGGTCCTAGAAAAGCAAGAGATGCTAAAAAGAATCGACAACCTGAAAACAAAGTGGAAAAGAAAGAACAGCAAATGAATATCATAATAACAGGCTTAGCAGCAGTGGCAAACCAAGAACAAAGGGAAGTCGAGAATTTTACATTATATAGAAAAAAACAAATAATACGAGTCGAAGTTGGGACATGGCAAACAAAACAACAAATAATGACCTAGCACATGTAGAAAGATTCGTACAAAAAAATAGAGAAATATAACAATTAACGGAGAGGAGTACGAATGAGAAAGTAACTAATAGAAAAGCAAACAAAAAACCAGACATTACAGCGAGAAAATGGCACAAGAAAAGTGTTAAATACAATACAAATGGGAATATGGAACGTAACAAGTATTAACGGAAAAGAAAAGGAATTAATAGAAGGAATGAAAAAAACCGGAAACATAATAATAATATATAATATAAGAAAAATATAGGGACGGCAGAACAAGGAGCGTGGATATCAAAATGGAAGAAACTAAATAGAATATAATTGTAGCATGTGCACCAAAAGAAAACGACACAAATGAAGAAAAAGATAAATTTTACGAGAGACTGCAAAAATAAATAGACGATAGCAAAGGAATCACAATAGTCATGGGAGATCTGAATAGAAGTGTAGAGCAGGATAACAAAGGTAAAAATATTAGAAAAAACGTTTTGTAAATCTACAACGAGTCTTATTAAGACTATGAAACAAGTCACTTATTGAAACAACTGCTTCTCAGTCTAATATCTCGACAGACATTAAATGATACAAAAGCAACACTAGTTTGAATGTATTTATTTCTGTCAAATAAACTTAAAATGATTGAATGTACGTTAAATAGTTTGTGAGTGACTATGGTAAGACATATTTACGAAATGTTTTCGTGCTTTTTCTAATTATTAGTTAATTTTCTACAACGTAAGGATTTTATTAAGGCAAAAAAAGATACAGGGGAAAGTATTGAGATGAAAACAGAAACAAAAATGGAAAAGAATTATAGAATTATGTATAGCAAACAACCTCATTATGACAAACACAAAATTCAAACACAAAGACATACACAAATACACTAGAGAAGTCAGACCAAGAAAAGAGAAATAATAGACTACTCTTTAATCCACAACTTGGTAAAAATAAAAATAATACAAGAGCAGAAAACTTTAAGAGTACGTAGTCGAAAACAATAAACAAAAACACAAAAACCCAAATTTGAAAATAAAGAAACTAGGGATGAATAGCAATCAAAAATAGAGAAACAGACAAACAACATAGAAGGAGCAGAAATCAAATAGAAAAAGTTGAAAGAAATCATATGTGAAGCAGTCCAAGAGAGCTGTGAGACAATCACTATATCAAACAAATAGAGGAAGAAAAGCAGGTCGTGGTCAGAAGAGGTAAAACAATTTGTAAAAACAAAGATTACAGAAGATATAGAATATCAAATAAAATAGTGGAACACAAAATCAAGATGGGAAAAAAGCAATCCTGGGAGAAGTTCGGTAAGAAACTGAAAGAAACGTTCACAGAAAACCAAAATATATTTTACAGCACAATTAAACAAATGAGGAATAAAAGAACACTAAGCCAACCAAGTATAAAAGACAAAGACGGAAATATAATAACAGAAAAAACGAAGATATTAGAAAGATGGAAAGAATACTTTAACGAAATAACCGAAACACACAATAATGGAGATGAAAAAGGGAAACAAATGGACGAAACAACGAAATAACAATCAAAGAACTACAGGCAGCAATCAAGAAAATAAAACTAGGAAAATCTTCAGGTATAGATGACATCATAGCCGACATGATGAAATATGTGGGTGAAAGGGGAAGGAAGAATTCTTGGATATAGTAAGAATCACAAGATACCCGAGGAATGGAACAAGCGAATTAAAATACCCTTACACAAAAAGAAAGACACAAAAATATGTGACAGCTACAGAGGTATCACACTTAAAATTTTGACTGCATCATTATACACTGTTTAAACGATGTGGCAGTATTTTTTCTCTTATTGAATAAAGATACAGTTATTAGCGTAAGATTTATCCATTTACTCAAAGTTTTCGTGTTTCATCAACATTAACATTACTAAATTTACATTGATATAGTTCAATGTAAATATCAACGTTATTAGCATGTTGTATGCTCCTTTTTCTCTTGTTGGGAACAACCTAATAAAGATCCTGAAGATTCTCTTCTGTATTCGGTAAATGTCGATGCAGATGTGGATGGATGATTTAAATTCACAGTTGAAGAATCGTCATTTTTTTCAAGTTTCTGAACAAATTAATCAAACGTGGATTATCGATTTTTATTTATTAATTTAATTAACTAAAAACAAAAATCAGGAATAAATTAATTTAAAAGAAAATGGAACCCCCTGTGTAAAGGAAGAAAGTCATCACTTCTCTAACGGTGCTTGCGCATTTTAATTTGTATACATAGCCTGCCTGTTTTGAAAAAGTGCACTGTCATAGATCGCTGCTAGATTCACCAACTTGTTTGTTTGAAATATTAGTAATTTTTAAGAATAAAAAAAATAAGCGAATGAATAATTCTTCATTTCTCAAGGGATGGATATATTTTCCAACAATATTCTTGCAAAATACAATTCTATTTATTTATAGACAATCACAGGCGTCAAAGGGCGTCCCAATCAATTTTAAGCAACCACAATTGCTGCAAAAGAATTTTTAGAGAAAAAACAAAAGGGCTGAGGTAACCATTTACATCATACGTTCGAGCGATGCGTGATAAAATGCCTTTTTTCGAGGGGGTTTCGCTAGAAGCATTGATGACGTAGTGGAAAACTTCTTTTCTAGGATTCCAAGAAATGTCTAGAACTTTCAAAGAGGAAGAAGAGTCGGATAATTTCTGGCCCATTTACCTAACTGAAATCCGCCTAAATGTAAAAGATTAATTAGCTGATTACGAAGTTCAAGTGCACCAGATTCATCGTCGGCTCCCCGCAAAATATCATCAATGTACGTTCCGTACCGAAGGGCTTCAGCGGCTAAGGGAAAATTTGATCCTTCGTCCTCAATTAATTTTATGATAGTACGTTGAGCCAAATGTGGACTGCTCTGCTTGTAAGTCCAAAAATGACTCGCGTGAAAATCTTCAAAATATGTGTTGATCATCTGGATGCAAGGTAATTGCTCGAAACATCTGATGAATGTCGCAAGTAAGAGCTACTTGTGAGATTCGAAAACGAGTGATGACTTGCCCGATATCAGCTTGAAATTTCGGTCCACTTAAATGGGTATCGTTGAGGCTAATCCCATGAGGATCCTTTCGGTAGGGTTAAAGACGACTCTAATTAAAGCACCTGACGGAGTTTCTTTCTTGACACCGTGATGTATCAGGATGTAAGAAGAAGGACTAGCGGCAAGTACTAGTTGACCTTGATCGATGTAATCGCGAAGATTATCAGCATACAATTTTTGAAATTCCGGATCCCTTTTGAATCGATTCTCCAATCTTAGAAATTTATTTAATGCGTGATCTCTATTAGAACCAAAAACAGGGCGAATTCCATCCTTGAAGGGAAGACGAGTTTCATAACGACCATACTTAGTCTTTGTGATAGTTTCACACATTTCATCTTCCGGAGAAATATGAGCAAGCGAAGGGATTTCTTCAAATTCCCATAAATTATCGTCCAAGGATTTATGATAGTCGATTTAAGCGTGCATTGTCGTAGAAGAAAACGAATGATTACTCGGTAAATCTATAGAGCCAATGATGATCCATCCAAGAGTAGTGAGAATTGCGTTGGACATGTTCTTGATATGTGCAGGGTTCGAAGGTGTGATATCAAGAACATCTTCCACGCCTAACAAAATGTCGATTGATCGAAGTGTGGAACAGCTAATCTTAAAGTTGAAAAACGAGTTCTAAGATCCAAAGGGAGAGGTACTAGGGGTAGATCGTTGGTAATACGATGTAAAACAACGGCGTCGAACTGTAGAATTTTTTCAGTCGAATGCAAAGGAGCAAGTTTACAAGTTACAAGGCCTTGAGGGGTAGATAACGAGGATTGTCCAATGTCTTTCAGAGAATAAGGGCACTTGGACCGAGACAAATGTAAACAATCCGCTAAGCGAGTAGTAATAAAGTTAACTTGGCTACCAGAATCTATAACTAATGAACAACGAATCCATTCTCCTGATCAACTTTTAATTTGAGCTTGAGCTGTACCTAAAATAGCAAACGAATTTCAACAAAGTGATGATGAATTTGCAAAAGAAACGGAAGCAGTATATTCGATGTCCTGGGTCCCACTGTAACTGAAGTATCTGCTTCATTCAGCAGAAGAAGTACTGAAATGCAGGAGAGTATTATGATGTTTATTTCCACACGTCTGACAGTTATGATTCGATTTACACTGTGAAAGGTAACGCGTTCCTAAGAAAGCGAAACATCATCTGTTTTTCTTTACAATTTCATGACGAGAGCGTGGCGAACAAGCAAGAAAAGACGAACACTTAATTAATTTGTGATTACCTTTACAAAGTGGACAAACACCAGCGAATTGTGTATTTTGAGTTTCTTGTACAGCCATGAATACTCGTCGACGTTCCGAAGTTTCAGCAGAGCCTATACCTATTTGTGACAGGAGGATTGTTTGCAACAAGATCCGAAACCTCAGGAGAAGCAGGTGGCAGTAGTTAGAACAAAATATCGTGGTATATGTGAAAAGAAGAAAATACAGGTTTTGGAAGAAAAGAGTGAAGAATTAAAAAAGTGTAGAAATGAAACAGAAATGTAGAATATTCTGAAAAGAGGGGAAATAAAGGAATACCATTAGAGGAATGGACAAAGAAATGTAAGAGTTCTAGTGAAATACCATGTGGGATAGGGGACGGAATGATAAGGGGAAACAAGGAGGACTTCACGGATGAGGAGGTGCAAAGAGGGTTTGAGGTTTGTTTGGACTGGATAGACTGAAGGCTGAAATATGGAACGAGATAGGAGAAAAGGGGTTTAGGGAGCTTCTAAACGGAATGTGCAGAGGGGAAGACAACATACCGGCAGCTTGAAGAGTGGCATGTGCCCGGTGCATAAAGAGAGACATAGCACCAACATCAACAATTACTGGGCAATATTGTTGATGAGCATTGGATGCAAGATCACGATGACAGCGACGAAGAACAGCTACAGGAAGAAGTAGAGGGACGCTTCCCTCTGTTACCGGAGAGTAAGGGGGAGGGGGGGTTAGAAGGGGGAGGGGAACTAGGGACCATATATTTACCCTGGCAAGGATAGCTGAGAGTGTGATAGAAGAGAGAGGCAATGTATGTATGCAGTATTTGTGGATCTTAAAGCAGCCTACGATACAGTTCCGAGGAAGAGTTTGATAGAGTTCTTGAGAAGAACAGGAGTAAGTGATGGAATGGTAGAGTGGATAAGAAGAGTGTATGAAGAAACGTGGGCTGTGGCGAAAGTGGGAATGAATGTTTCAGAGAAATTTAGGACATGGATGGGGGTGAGATAGGGCTGCCCGCTGAGCCTTTTATTATTTAACCTGTACACACCTGTACACAAGTGAGTTAGAAGAAGTGCTCAGAAAAGAACAGGCGGATGGGCTAGTGATTGGAAGAATCAAGGTCATCTACAGAACATCAAAGATGATGAATGATTTTCTTGAGGTAATCCAGGGTCATTTAAGTTTAAATAATGATTATTTTAGGGCATTCAATGGCTAAACAAGGTCATTCGTATAATACATTTGAGTACACTTATTTATCCTTACAAATCCACAACAATACAATTCAAGGTCATCTACAGAACATCATCAATGATTATCGTGAGGTATAATAATTAGAAAAAACACGAAAATATTTCGTAAAATCTACAACAAATTAGTTTTATTAAAACTGTCTGTATTAGCTAGAGAAGTAGTTGTTTCAAAAGTGGTTTGTTCTTGTAGTCTTAATAAGACTCATTTGTTTTAGATTTTACGAAATATTTTCGTGTTTTTTCTAATTATTAATGATTATTTTAGGTCATCAAATGACTAATCAAGGTCATTTGTATTATACATTTGAGTACACTTATTTCCCTGTACTCGTCCACAATGCATTTTTTATATCGATAACAAATATTCATTAACATCAATCGGCCGTTCAAGATGAATCAAATCATTCAACGATCATTCAATGTTACTTAAGGTCATCATTCGATAAATCTTCTGAGGTTATTTTCATTCAATAATCATCCTAAAGATCATTTGGAATCGTTTAATGATCCTTCGAGGTCATCTATTGCTAGGTCATTCAATGACCGTTCAGGGCAATCAAATGTTAAGCTAGGTCATTTTGAATTACAGATTTAAGCACATCCATTTCTCCTTAAGCAACATTGCTAAATAAAGTTTATTATAATAATAATAATTATTATTATTATTATTAATTGTCAACAACAATTGTTTTTGATTCAAACGATTCAAATAAATAACCTAATGAAGTTTGAATACTCCAGGAATTAGTTTGCAACACATTCTAGTTGTAAACACGTGTTAAAGGTGCTCGAATGATCATTCAAGGCCATAAAATAATCATTAGAGGATATTATCCAATGGTTATTTATCCTCACTAAAGGTCATCATTCAAAACCATTCAAGGTCATTCCATTAATCGTTTAAGATCGTCGAACGTTCTTTATACAACGGTCATTCAGAATTCTTTAAGGCGATGCAATGATCCAATAATTCAAGGTCATCTACAGAACATAAAAGTACATCAGTGATTATCTTGAGTTAATACAAGGTCATTTAAGTTTAAACAATGATTATATCTTGAATTTTGGAGGCGTTCACTTCGTAGTACATTTTTAATGAATAACAGAAAAACGTTTAAAAAGTTAAACGTTTTTCTGTTTAAACAATGATTATTATAATTTAGGTCATCCAACGGCTAATCAAGATCATTTTGGGTACACTTATTTCCCCTTACATTTCCATGACACGTTTTCTATATCGGTTTATTTGTATCTAGAGGTCATCATCCGATAAATCTTCCGAAGTTCTTGTTATGCAAAGGTCATAAACGATCATTCGAAATCGTCTGAAGATTCTTTAAGGTCATCTAGTGCTAGGTCATTCAATAATCAATCAAGTTTATTTTAATTACTGATTTGAGTACATTAATTTCTCCTTAATTGTCAATAGCGATTTTTTTTATCGATTAATCTATATAACAATGGTTTTCGCATGACGTTGTAGATACACTTATAGCATGACTTTTTGTTTCCATGGAATAATTTGTAAAATTTTATAAAATCACTAACACGAAAGGTCTGATCGAATTTAAGGTCTTGAAACGATAATTCAAGGTCATATAACTAGCGTTCAAGGTCATTCAAGGTCAATCAAATATAACAAACAACAAAGTGTTTATGTTGGCATATGCGGATGATTAATGGTGAGAGATTGGGAAGGGTTGAAAGATATGCTGAAGAGAGTAGAGAGGTGTGTGGATATGAGAGGACTAAGGGTGAACGTTGGGAAAACGAAGTGGATGAGAGTTAAGTATTAAGAATTAGTATTAGTTGTACAAATGAATAATCCAATTTTTTTCAGCTACATTCAAGGTTTATTTTAAAAGAAAATAAATTAAATCGTTGCTTTTTATAATTTAAAAAACTATCTTTCAGGCAAATTTCCATCATGAATTTCCATCTCGGAAAAATTTTACGATTAAGTCATCACCATTTTCAGATTTCATCCACTGATTGAAAATGTATATCAGACAAGAAGTGTTGCATTGACCAGCATAAGTGATAATCGAATGTCTGGTGAATATAGTAAATGCTGCACGGCGTCCCAGCCAAGACTCGTCGTGATGTTTTTTGTGATGGAAGCAATGTATGGCCTCTCGTTGTCAATTTAACTGGACGTTCTCCTTTGCCAGTGTTTAGACATTTTTGTTACAACTTAATTGGTTAATTAATAGCAGTCCGCAGTAACTGTTTCACTCGTTTGCAACAACTCTTCAACCAAATGCAGAGAATGCCCTTCTTTCCGAAGAAATTGGGTTTTGCTCTTCAAAACATTGACTAAACCATACTAATAATAAAAAAAAACAATGTCTTAATGTGCATCTTTAAAACTTTTCTACATATCAAATTAAAACATATTTAATTTATAACTCGTAGAAAGCGAGGCAGTAAGCACTGAAGTATGGTAGAGCTAAAACACGAATCAAATCAATTTTATAATCAACACTACAGAATTCCATCCGTAAACGTATATATCGTAACTTACACTCAATGAGTTCTCTTTACTAAAATCATACACCAACATGAGCATGTTAACGTCTTCTAGTATTATAAGTGAAAAAAATCGAACCATCTCCGAAATTCCCTTAATGTTAGAATACTTAATGTAATATCTGTGAATTATTACTCCGGTGCGCGCAAACTGAAAATTAATAATATTCAATAATTTAATATTACGGATCTTATACTTATTTTCAACCTGATTATTTGTCTCTTCGATTGTTAAAATGAATACTATGCTTCCAAAAACTACCATGAAAAAGAAGACAGATAGAATTAGTAACTTTACATACAACAAATGGTCATTATCTAGTGATACACGTAATAAGTTGTATAAATCAATACCAAACTCCATCGCGATTATCAAAATAAAAAAACAGAATAATTTTCTGTATGTGTCCATTGTTTTTGTTGTTATATTTTTAAATCCTTGATACAAACTTCTAGCGCAACTGAAATATTATTAATTAATTTTTCATACTGCGTTGATTCGTATCTTACCTTAATTTATGAAGAGGACACATCGTTTTTAAAACCGAAGAACTTAATCTATCACTTGCTTCATTACACAATATACAATTGACACCATCATTATTATATAATCCATCCTGAAGAATATCATTCAATACTTTGCATCTCTCCGATATTAAAACTAGTACAATTTGCGGAAAAATAAAAATTGCATATAAACTTACGAAGGTAAATTTCATTTTAACCACTTCTTTAATTTGATTCACAGATACCAGAAGTATTATATATATTACTATTGTTATAAATGTGAGGATAAATATCAAGTTTTTAAAGAGGTAATGACATTTGTAATATATGCCTTTAACTGGTTTCAAGCCTAAAAATTGCAAACTTTCTTCCAAGGATTGAAAATTAGTCCATTATGGTGAGACAGTCGTGTTGGTTTAAATTACATAAATATGGCATTATTAACATCAAACCATAGACGAGCACGTATTCATACATTGTTGCCATGTACCGGATACATAAGCACTGGAAGGGTGGGAAAGAATGCCAAGCCAAAATTAATATAATTATGCAGAATCCTTTGAATCGACATTTCGATAATGATGAATGATCTTCTTGAAATTTCGATAATCTATTATCGTACTTTAGATTATTAAAACCTAGTATTCTCATTATAGTGAAATACATTCTAAACTCATCGAATATAATAGGTAACGTCATGTTTAATATTGCGTGTTTCGGTGACTGGCAATCGAACAAATTTTTTGTACGCGTTTAATTTATTCGTTAATATCTATTTAATGATGATTTTAATCGTTTTAGGGCATCAATTTTGTAAATCATAATATATGATACTAGTAATATGATATTCACAGCATGTTTATGCCTTTTAATAATTTCGCTCAAAGAAACCTAATTTATCAAACCTCTCTCCTATAGCTAGCGGCAATCAAATTCTTCTTCTTTCCTTCTTTTTTTAACATTCTTCTTACTGAATTTCTCTCTATTGCTTTTCAAAAACGCACTGTGTAAAAATATTGATGGCCTAAAACATCTTCATGTGATTTTTAGTTCGCATTAT